>KI921794.1:5834-16881 GCA_000473525.2 Anopheles melas
GCGTGTGTGCGGGAAATGTTCATAAAGACGGGCGGCGGAGAAGAGCGATATCCAACCGCCAATGAATGTATGGATGAGCCCGAGACGCTAAACTTTTCCAAAACTTCTCAAACAAACCGGCAATAAAACTCGCCAGCCCGATTCAAATCGGTTAAACGATTCATTGAGCTTAGAGACAAGGGAGAATGGAAGGTGGCAAAGGGCAATAAAGTGTGCAATCATCACGCACCGCATCCCACGCTGAGAAGTGCATCCCGAAATTTCGGTGAAAGATGAGAGCGAGAGTGGTGACAAATCTGGAGCATGGGAAACCAACCTGCCACGACATGCCGAACCGAGCCGAGCCGCGCAGGGAAAGTTGCGTGGGAGCAAAGCATTCGCAGTCTGGGTAGGGTAGTGTCGAGACGCGGCCACCTTTCGACTGAGCCCTGAGAAAGCCACACAACACCAGCAGCCACACCTACCTTAGGGCGCTTACTTTGTGGGTAATTAGTTTAAATAAAGATATTTGACAAACGCTGGTGCACTGTGCACCCGTAATTGAGCGCTCAGTCGAACAGCTTTTGCGTGAGTGAGCAGTCAGTCGGTACTACACGCAGAAGGGTGGCAGAGGTTGACTTAATAACACGCTGGCGCAAATGAAATGAACGCTTTCGCGTCGCACACGCGCACACGGGGGAAAAAAGGGTGTTAATGCGTTGCGATAATGTTTTTCTGATTTTTATGATTTGCTCGGTTTCACTTATGGATGTGGAGAAGAAGAAAAAACAAAAGCTTATTAAAGCTTTCTTTTAACGGAATTAGGCTTTAATTATAGTACAGTGAAGTGTCTGCTAATAACCTTCAAAGTTATGAGAGTCACCTTCGTCATGCATATTTTTCAGCCCCTTTAATTGTATCTTAAATGCTATTTTTAAACACAACGCGAGACACAAACCCCCCAAACAAAGGGCTATAAAATTAAATTCTAAGCAACGCGTCAACCTTGGCCTGCCCTGGGTAAACAATAGCTCACCCGAATATAACACCAACTCGGAATGCACATGCAGACAGACAGCATAACAAAGGCAAGGTCTTGCCTACTGGTCAACTTCCTGCAACACATCTGTGCGGGGTTTGTGCTTGTGTGTGTGTCTAATTTTGTCTATTTTGTCCGTTTCAATTCACCTGCAATGCTGTAACATTGAGAGAAGCTTTTTCCTCTGCATTTATGGGATCGGTTCTCGGTTGGCTTGATGTGGCTGCTTTGTGTGAAATGCTTTCATTTTTAGTCGATCAATACGTTGAATGATGTTGCGTCAACCACACCTTTTGGGCATACTGTACGCATTACAAAGCCGTTCGATCTGCTCCAATCCATTTGCAAACGATGGCTGAGAGTGAATGTCAAACAAATATTTGAAAAGAAAAAAAAACGGGATCGGTTTACCATTCGGTCGCGATTCATTAGGCGGTGCACCTTGAAATGCTGAATAAGTAAATGATGCGTTTCGACGCTTTCCTGGCTGTTTGGCTTTTTTTCACCCTCAACGGCTCACCCGTCCGGTTACGCGGCCCACTTTACAACCACGCGCTTTGGCGTCGGCGGTTTGTTTGCTTTCAATTAAATTCCACTCCATTCGGACCCAAATATGTCCCGAAGCATTGCAATTAAGGCTAGCGCAAACTCGAACAGCAAACAAATTGCACTCTCGACCAGCGCCAACGTTGTGCATGTGTTTGTGTGACGTTTCTGTTTTGTCTTTACGCGCATTCTGAGGAGATGATGAAGTGCACAAAAGAATACTAATGAACGTCCGTCCCGGTCAGTGGAAGGAATAGGAAGCTAGGAAGATAGAAAACAAAACAGGCTGCAACAATGCTGAAGATGGTTTCGCTTTTGCCCATTGCCCATTGCCAACTTGGTTTAGATGTCACGGTAAGGTCCTTGAAGGATGGGAAGCAAATAAATTGACATTTCCGGCGACACAGAGGAAGTGTGTCTGCGTCGAGGTTCCGATTTATGACTGCGACATCCTCGGAAAGTGAATTTGTGACGATTGTTCAAAGCTCAATCATCAAGACGACGTTCATTGTGGTATTTGTTTCTAGAAATGTGCCCATTTAAAACGTCCAAATACGTCGAACTTATCCATCGACTCTAAAACAAGTCAAACCAATGCTATAAACACATCTAAGTCAACCTTTTAGTAGTAATTTGCCTACGTTAAATCAAAACAAACACAAAGATGCACTCGTTAACCACTCCAGCAAATTGCTTCTTTGCTACACTCTCACGATCATCGATCATTTCACTGGAATGCGGCACAAATCCGATTGCTTCATCGATCATGCAAAAAAGGTGGTCGAGCGCGGCTGTCCCACTACATTTCCAGAGTAACAAATGTCAAAGTGAACATACACTGGTAATGCAATATCCCTCAGCAAGACACAAATGTGATGCGTTGGCAGGCCTCGAGATGTGCTGAAGGCGTACGGTGGGACTTGCACTTGAACTACACAACCACTACACGACGAGAAATGGCAACTGCCAACGCGCGTGTGACATCTTTGCATCTTGCACGGAGATAGATATAGCGAGGTAGAGAGAGAGAGAGAGGGATCCAAAACAGGATAGAATTCCAGTTTTCTATCAACTTGGACGCACGGAATGCGGACCTATCGTAGGTCCAGTTTTCCGGACCAAACAGCCGATCAGAAAACTGGAGGGAGCTAGATCGATCTCCTATTGCGGCACCACACCCGCTCTCACCAAATCCAGCGATGCACGAAACGTTGCAACGGCTACATTATGCAACTGTGCAACTCCAACGGGCAGTGATATCACCGTTAGGTTTGATAATCTGAAACTATGCCTCCCTTACCGGTTCCAGGACCCGGGCCGGTTGCCGAAGATTGTACGTCTTTGGTAACCGAACCAAACTGCTGTCAAAATAATGCTGTCAAATTGTTTTAGTTGTGCCGGCCACACCGTAAGGCCACAAACTGTGTTTGTTTTAAGGTTTGCTTTATTTCTGCTTTGCAACGGTGCCGCCAATTTCGGCCATCCAAAGCCGTTCCACACGGGTAGCGTTTACGACCTTGGGAAGTGGTTTTTAGTGCATCGGCCAGCTGCAACGTGTCGCTCAGTTTTAGCAGCGCATTCAATTGCCTTCAATTTGCGGCGAATGATACCTTATGTCATGTCGGTGCGACCAGTTCGGCTTTAGGTTTTGCCTTCAAATTGGCTTGGAAGATTGATTGGACGGGCTTTTGGATTAGAATTTTCACACCCGTTCCTGCTGTAGCGTACCAAACGGCAGCGTGCTGCTAGGTTTGGTCCTTCGAACCGGATTCGTTGCTTTGATGCACACACTTCTTGTTTTCGCGCCATCAAACGAACGGTACCTCGGCAGTATGCTGCCCTTGCTGCCTATCACAAACGATTTAACCTACTTTGCGTACGATCGTTTATCATTGACGATAGGCAAAAACAAAACAAAAAATACGACAACAACATGAAGCTATCGTTTGCTCCAATACGTACCATTGTTTTCGCTTGCGCTTACCGTTGGCATTTACATTCCCACGCAATTTATCTTGCTGCTGCCTTGGCATTCACCGTTCAAACTGTTCAGACTGCTGTATAGGCGAAACCAAAACAAAAAAAAACAGCTTTACGTTGCAATGCAAAAAACAACCCTTCCTGACCATCATACACTCGACCGTGAGTTAATCGTTTGCGGCAGAAGAAAGCAGCAAACATTGCAAACCTATTTTAATGAGCGAAAGAACCCGCATCTGATGATGCTGTGTGCATAAAACTTTCGCGATCATTTTGCTACCACTGGGTATATGAGATGAGGAGGTAAATATTTTAATGTTTTTTGTTTCGTCTGTTTATTAGTTTCGGCAAAAAAACTGGGGGAAGAAGATTTCCAAACATGACACAACAACAAACACCGGTAGCACATACCCGGGGGACTGGGACGACGACCGAGACGCGGGTACCGGGTCGAATTGGGGCCAACAAGCGGGGCCAAACCCCATTAAAGTAAAAGTCTTCTCATTTTGGAGCAAGCTGTGGCTTTCGTGGCGTCTCAATCCGTCCGTCCAGTTGCGATTCCGAGTCTCCGAGTGACGGAACGGAAGACAAATTAGCCAGCAGTAGAAACGGCGGGCAGGAACTGTTTGAAACGATCGGCGTCGGCTGAAAGCCGTTCAATCGTGCTTCGGCGCTTTTGGGGCGCTTCGAACGTGCCACGGTAGGCACAAATCCCCACACAGCACGGCGACTTCTACGAAGTTTTGTGTTGCGGGAAGAGCAAACGAGAGCACCGCAAGTCGGCCGGAATAGTGGTCGTGTGATTTCCAGTAAATTACCGGTTGTTTATACTAGGTTGAGTAAGCAGCGCACAAAAAAATGAGAGAGAGAGAGAGAGAGACAAAAATTCAGAGTGAAGTCTATATCCACTGTTCTGCTGTTACTCCAGATGGTCTATACTTTTCGGAATCACCAAGTCGGTATGCCGCTGGTTGGTGACTTACTTGGTGGGTAGCGTAGGCTTCGAGCAGCGGTAAAGAGGGAACGTTTGACGTGTCACCGTGGCGCCTGTATTACTACCTACCAGCTGGCCCTGACGTTCGGCCGATGTTTGCTGACGTCTGCGGGAATGTTTTTACGAGAATATCACGTGTGGCTTTACTAACAGTAGGGTCATGTTCTCTCGGTGAGTCATCGCTTGATCGCCGTTCTCGACCAGTTGTTTGAAGTGCTTCTTGCAAAAGTCTCTGCAACATCACGCTAAATCACTATCTTTTTCTCTTTCCTCTCTACGCGTGGTAAGGGTAAGAAACGTAACTGTAAACACCTGGAGCGTCACATGGAACGAATGTGGCGCGTCCCGCGTGATGTGTGCTCAGACACACGCGACCCAGGCCGCCCAGCTTTTCCACCCCTGCCAAGATCCGGGAGCTAAGGTTGCGTAGAACTTTCAGTCGGACTGGCTTCTTCCCCTTTAATGGACACGTTTGACGTTTATGGCAAATAGCGAATTTGAATGTGTGTTCTGTCGGTGGGAGCGCATAAAACAACGTCAACGAAATACCATCGCGAGTAACAATAAAACCTCACGTTCCGATCGGTCGAATGTTTTTCCTAGTGGATTTGCTAAACATTTATCTTGCTCAACAAAGTCCGAAGAATGGTTCGAAGCTCTCTCGCACTCGAACGCAACGTCTCTGAGGGCTGCCGTAAAAAACGCCCGTACTCTTTGTGCGTCAATTCGCTCAGCTGGCAGGCCAAGCTCCGAGTGGCGGCGTATCGCACTCGTTACCTCTACAGCGTCCCAACAAGGCGCAAACGACGACGACGACGCCGGGATGGGTAGGAAAAGCCAATTCTTCCATTTTTCCCCCCAGATCGGACGGCAAAGATCGCTTCGTCACAAACACAACCTTGCACGGCCGGTACGACCCAACCCCGCGGCTGTGGGGAGTGGCCGGAACGAAACGGACGTTCCAACCGAACGTACCATCATCTTCTTGCGTAAAAGCACTTGGAACTCGAGAAAACAAAACGCCGAAGCAGAACGGTGGAAAATTCATGGACAAAATCGGACCGCGGCAGTACAACGCATGGCCTGGAAAGGGTTTGCAGTGAGGGAGTGAGGCGAAAAGTCGCTGAACTTTTCACGGCGCGCGCGATAAGAACGCTGGTTTGGTGTAATAATAGCACTTGCGAAGGAAATAACACATGTGCAGTCGCAGACGCAGCTTTCCTTATGCGGGGGTTTGTGTGGGGATGGTACCGTACTCGTGTGTCGCTGTACACGGATTGCCATATGCTTGCAGGCTGTTTTTCGAATTTGCAAATTTGGTTCCTCCGGTCCGGCCTCGGTTCCTTTTACGGCTGGACCTGACAGCTGTCAAAATTGTCAAACGCTAGCATAGCACGCAGCGACACACCATAGCACATAGCACGCTGGAGGCCACGGTGTCAGTACGATCGTCCACGGGCATGACATGCCTGCGATCGCCTTGTCTCGGCCCCGGGTGTGCTCAAGTTACGGATGCTGCGTATACGGTTTCAAGTTCATGCTGAAACAGTTCTAGCGGGCAGGAAAAATGCGCAAACTACCTTTACGGCGTTCTAAACGCAGCCCATCATCCCTCCAGAAGATACTCACACAGTTACAATTTTACTTTTTTTTGTTGCTGCTGCTGCTGCTGTTATGCCTGTATCTCGTCCGCCGCATGTCTTCCGCAAGTTGCTTCGTACGCCCACCCATCTCACTTTATAGCGAAGCTTTCGTAACCTTGGCTTCCTCCGGGCCAACGCGCGCGCACACTCTCCACCCCGTAAGAACGCGCTGCTGCCCACGAATGGGCTCACGTGAACCGTCTTCGCGGTGGTGGCCGTCTTTAAGCGCGTCGTCGTCGTCGTCGTTCGGATACGCTTACGTGTGTGTGCGGGTGTTTGCTTGCTCCGCTGTGCCATTGACCTTTTCCCGCGGCGGTTTGGCGTCTTTTGCTTTGGCGTTGCTTTTGCTGCTCCTGCAAGATATATTCTTGCGGTTTTTTTTTGTGTGTGTGAGGTTGTTAAAATGCTGTTGTGGAAATGTTGCATGTTTTTCATGTTGGGAATGGATAGCCCAACAGCTAAATTTGTAGTAAAATGTACAAATTACAGCGATTTGTGTTGATTTTGTTTATGTAAAACTCTGAAATAGCATTATGTTTACACTCAATTGTAAAGAAATTGATTTCTCCTAGTAAATCCAGTACTTAACCACATCTCCACAGCCACATTCATCAACAAAGAGCACTCAAACACTCAAAAACAGCCAAAGCAAAAATGTCTGAAAACATTCCTTTTCTACCACTCATTTAAATCTTTCGATACTTACACTTCCACCAATCAAATGGTAGGTGCTGCTTCTCGTGCTAACGTTTCAAGTAATTGTGAGAGCTCGATTTTTTTTTTCGCGGCAGCTACAATCTCATCGCTCGCTACTTCAACTCTAATCGGGCGGACATTATTGCGGGTGAGAAGTATTGCCGCGCTTGTTATGTCTTTAATCTAATTCTAGCTCGCTCCCAGCCTCGGCAGTTCCCTTTTCCAAAGTGCGCTTAAGCGTCATTATTCAATCGGGAAGCATGAGGAAGCCTAAACGCACAGGCCCAGTGAGGGGAGTAACTGTAACCAGCATTAGCAAACGCACTCCCGAACGGAAGAGGCCCTATCAAAATCGGATCCGAACGCTGTTTTGCTGCTGAATGCTGCAAGGGAGAGAAGCTTTGCTGCAGGCGATTAAGAACACTTAGGCGGGTAGATTTTCGTTCCTTCGAATTCAGCCCCAAAGAAACATAACCATGACAGCTGATAAACGTACGTAATTATGATGGCCGCTCCGTTTTTTGTTTTTTTTTTTTGGTTCGTGATCGTTCAACAAGATCGGGGAAAGAATGTTTTTTTTTCCTTTCCACTGGGAAGATAAACACTATCATCAGACGCTAAGGAGCGACACTTAGCTGCGCGAGCCTCTTCAGGGTACGATCACCGATGGTCGGATGGTTGTTCTTTCTTCCCTCGTTGGATGATACTTTAACGCTTCGGCGTGCTTGGGATTTCGGTGTAAGTTATTGAGAGAAAACTTCCCGACCACTTTGCTGCCCTGCCGCAACAAGCATTCGCACACACGCGCGGTGCATTCAACCTACCGATTCTCGCGCTTTGCATACCGGCGGACGGGCGGGAATCGATTTATTTTCGGCCCCATACATGTCTCGAGCTCTGGAGATTTATTCCCCCCGCTCGTGTGAACCGGTTCCCCGGGGAGTGAAAACGCCTTCACATCGCGTTTGCGATGGTTTTTTTTGTTCGAAATATCTCCTTCCCAGCCGGCGAAGATTGCGTAGGGAAAGTTGAGTGACCGGTCGAGTTCAGATCACAGTCGCTGTGTGAGAGATGCAGAGTGGAGTCGATCGTATTAGTTTGTTGTTGTGTTTTTTTTTTAATGCTTTCTTCCAACACATGGTGAAGATTTTATGCGCTCAAACCTTCGTCCGAGCGCGACCGTGGCGTCCGACCCGGGAGACAGCATCAACATCAACAGGCACTTGTCGCTATGCAAATAAACACGCGACCTCATACGTGGTTCCCCGCGATCAACCACAGTTTAACCACAGTGTGTTGAAAGTGAAAGAAAGTTTCTGTAGAGGGCTTTTGTGTTTATGTTTTTTTTTCTTTTTGGTTGATCGCTTTCGTGACATTTGTTTGTTTGCTACACTTTGCCCTGGAGGCTGTGATGACGGTTGGTTTGCTTTATTTCGTGTGCAGTTTTCGATTCATTGTTTCCGCGCGGCAAAGACCATTCCCATCTGTCACACAAATGGTTACAAATGAGTTTCCGCAGGGCGGGCGAAAGTCCACGCATTTCCCGTTGGCAGCGGCCGGGTGGGAACGGATTGGTTCTTGGAGCTTGTTTATATTACTTTTCACCTTGCAAGCATGCGTAATGCGGCAGGTTCAGTGGCCTCGGCACTGTGCATGGGATGTGTCAGCAGAGGGAATACATTCAAACTCACCCAGCGGCGTGCAGAGCCTGAGATGATGATCCATAATGTCTGTCGTGGACAGTGGTTAAAGAACACGGCCGCTAAAAAAGCCAACGCCCAACAATTAACCATTTTCTAAAGATCGTCCACTGGAACTCATTTTTAACGGGTTCGTTCTATCGGTACAGCACCTTAGCGCGCTTTTACATCATTTACATCACCGGGTGTCCAATTGGATACGCACCACTACTGGGGAGGGAGGGGCGCAAGAAACAGCGTTTTTCAATTCATCATTTTTTTTTCTACGACGGCACAAACGGCGTATGCGTATTTGGAGGACAATGACAGCTGACCCAGGTGTAGGAGATGGCGGCTTTTGTGGCGGGAAATGGGGTGGTTAGTTTCGTTCGTGATGGATGATGTTACACGATGACGGTTTCGATGGTGGAAAGCGCTCAAGAAAAGCGACACAGGGAAAGCGACAACGGCAGCAGCGAGACAAGAGCTGGTGGTAGCAGTACATGGTTGCACTGATACGGATCAGGAGTTTGTAAAACGCTTCACGCGTCAGGCACACGGCCGTTCTGATGTAACCATAACAGTGATGATGGCAGCTGATCATATCTCAGCGATCTGGTAACTGTATCATGGGTGGAATAAGGTTAAACCATTTTTGGACGATAGACATTATTGAGTGCGTGTATGATTTAATTGAATGCTTTTTGTTTCATTAAAATGAAAAACATAATATCAATCAATCATGAGAAAGATAACAATGTATTAAATCCAAGATTACAGTTTTACTTAAAAATTATTAAATCACTCGCTGCAAAGTGGTTCAGCATTGAAATGATGCATTGTATTCTACAATTTCTCTTTCCTTATGCTCACTTTGCTCACAAATTGCAATTTTATTATCATTGTGATGAATTGGGTTGATAAACATAATTGTTTTCACTCTTTCCATTTCTAATCATATGATAATAGTTTCTCAAACCCCACAGCGCCAACTTGAATGGATTGGCTCCCCCCCCACCCCTTCCAACATCGAGAATAGCCTCGTCGTAATCACGGTGACCAACTTTCTTTCTGGCAGCTTGTAATGGAAACCAGCCCGAAATCTTCCCCCAAATTTGAGGTCAGCCGCATCTCCACGCCCCTCGAGCTCGGCTACATTACCGATGAGATACACCGCTGGCCATCATTGCTATCGGACGCCCCATTCTCTGTGTAGGCACCGCGGCATTCGAAGCGTCCTCAAAACAGGTTCAATTTGTTCGCCAGCACACACACACACACACACGTGCACGGTCAAAAGAAAGCCGAACAGCACACGCAAAGCGTCCATTCCGATCCCGACCAATCTCATTTATCATCCCCGCTCGGACAGAGTGATAATGCCGGCCGGCCGGTCGTTCGACCCTGCTTCGAAAGGTAAACGTGGCCACTACACACTGTACAACCCAGCGATCCCTTGGCCGGGGCATTGCGCTACTACCCGCAAACGCTGCTCTATGCACCTTCGTGACGCTAATGGCACGTCGCGCAAGTAGGGTTCGTCGCTTTCATCCGCAGTCTTTCGTTTTTGTGCCACGTGTGCTATTGCAGGCGGCATCTAGCGCCCGGGCGAGAACAATCGTATGCACTTGCACGGGCGAAAGTGATAATTCCGTGCACCACATACCTGCATACATGTGATGCTGTGACGTGTGTTTTATGCGACGCGAGACAACAAAACGATGTCTTCCAGGCGATGGTGAGGCCTCGATTTAGAGAGGGAAACAGGCAGCAGGCATGTGGGAGAGGCTTCGTACGCTTTATTGCATCGCTGTTTTTGTTGCCGCTGTTGTTTCGGCGGGGGAAAGTTTTCACTCTTCTCCGCGAATGCTGTGAGCGTTTCACTTTCACGAAGCCACGTTTTAACGGGAAGGCGGAAGGCACAAGTGGCCTGTGCCACCGACGCAACCGTGCCGACGCATGAAGGGCCAACAACAGCGAAGGCAAATGGAGATCAGAGAGGTTTTTTTTGTTGCTATGAAGAAATGGTATTGATGTTGATATGAGATCGAGAGGGAGAGAGCGTCTGAATGAGAACGGAATGAGCAATATACACTCTTTGCAAAGTGTATAAAAGCAAGCCTCCCAGCAGCTGCGAAGACAGCAGCGACGACGACGACGACGACGATCGATCGTATTGTTTTTCGATGAGCTCCGTCGGTGGCCTCCATTCCAGTAAGAAAATTACCCGAACCGAACGATCGCGCATCAGCAAAGAAGAAAGTAGCCCTTTCGGCCTACCCTTCTCACCCCCTTTCGATCGATGACCAAGCGAGAGAGAGAGAGAGAGAGTGCGATTGAGAGGAAAGAAAAATGACGATAGCGACGCGGTTGCTAATTGCTTTTGGCATTCCTTCGACAGAGATCAACCGAGACTTCCCCATCCCGCACTGGCAATCGTTCGAGCTGTGGCTGCCAGCGGTAGAGGTACGGGTGTAAATTTGAATGGAGA
>AXCO02009964.1:0-11735 GCA_000473525.2 Anopheles melas
TTTTTTTTTATGACATTGACAGTGACATTTTGCAGCACTTGCCGTAATTACGCTTTCCAAGCAGACCATACCTTTATAGTGAGCACTGTTTTTGTACGCCATCCTCGACGGGTCACCGTTCGCGCTGGAGTGGTCCTTGTCGGCGGCCGCCTGCTGCTGCGCGGCCGCTGCCGCTGCCTGCTGTTCCTTCTTCTTTTTGCTCGCCCCGAAGCAGCCCAGATTTTCGCCCTTGGACGACGCAGCGGCCGCACTCACCACGATCGAGCCACCGCCGTGCGAACCGCTGCCACCGCTCATGCCCCCGTCCGAGCCGTGGTGCGGGATCGGGTTCTTGTCGTAGTTCGGGTCCTCCACCTCCTGACAGCGGTACGAAAGGTTGCGCAGTATGCACACGCAGTTCTCCACGATCTTGTTGCCGATGTTCGACTTCTCGATCGCTATCCGGATCACGTACAGCAGCGAATCGACCAGCCCCTCGCACTCGCGCAGCTTCTTCCGCGCGTACTCGCCCGCCGAGCTGACGTTGCGCAGGATGCCGGACGCGTTGCGGAACACCGTGCTCCAGCAGGTTTCGCCCGGGTTGGTCGGGTCCCAGCCCGAGTGCGGGATGATGATGTACGACACGATCACCAGCACCGCGTCGTCGATGATGAACCGCTTCAGGTCCTCGCAGGACGACATGTTCCAGATGATGCCCGTCACCAGCTCCTTGATGTCGGACTCGGCCGTCCGGCGCAGCAGGTGGATGAGCGCCTGGATGCCGCCCGCCGCATTAATTGCACGTTTGTTCTCGTCGTTCTGCCGCCCGTACGACAGGTTGCGCAGGGCGCCGCACGCATTCCGAAACACGTCGGTGTTCTCGTGCCCGAGCAGCTTCACCAGCGGCGGGATGCCGCCGAGCGTGCGCGTCCGCTGCTTGTTCGGGTCGTCCATGTAGCACAGGTGCTGCAGGTAGGCGGCCGCGTTCGCCTTGATCGCGTTGTTCGGGTGGCTCAGGAAGCCGATCACCTCGGTTAGGTTCGGGTCGCGCCACTTCATCTGCCGCTGCTCGTCCAGATCCATCCCGCCGCCGCTACCGTCCGGCATGCCGCCAGCCCCGCCGCCAGCCCCATTCGAGGGCCCGCCGGCCCCGCTCACGCCCGGCCGATTGTTGCCGCCCGGCGACGTGATGATGTGCTGTAAAAACACGTGATTATGTATCTGCAGGTTCGACAGCTGCTGGTGCAGATCGTCCTCGCCGTCGTAGTAGCACGACCCGTCCGGCGCTACGTTTCCTACTACGCCGCCGCCGCCAACGCCCCCACCGGCTCGCTGCTGGGCGGTAGCCGCTTCGTACGCCAGCTGCTGCTTGGTGGCGTACGTCGGCTCCACGCCCCCGTTCGGGTCCATGTGCGAGCTGATCGTGCCGTACGGCGGGGTCGACACGTACCCGTACACCATGGCGGACGGGTTGTCCGGGTAGAGCCGATCGACCGGGCCGCCCTGCCCGGGCGCAATCACGTACTCGCTCATCTCGTCGTACTGCCCCTGCAGGTAGCCGCCCGGGCCCGCCATCAGCGCGGCGGCCGACGGGTTGCCGCCGCCCATCTGCGCCACCCCCATCGGCATCGCGATGGACGATTCGCTGTTCTCGCTCGACGTGTGCGGCGTGTTGGAGCGGTCGTTCATCTGATACTCGCCGAGATAGGACTGCGCGTGGCCGGGATGGTGTGCCGCCTGGCCGAGATCGTACCCGGCGTCAGTGTACTGCGCGTAATGCTCGTAGTCCTGGTAGTGTCCTTGGCCGCCGCCGCCGCCTCCCATCGCACCGGGCATACCCGGTCCGCCGCCGCCCATCACCTTGGCGCCCGGCGGCAGATGCGCCGACTGCTGGACGGGTGGACCACCGCCGGCCCCACCCACCATCTGCTCCGGCTGGTCCATGTGGTTGAAGTTCAAGTACTGCGTCCGGGTCGTGTACATACCCATCGGCATCGACACGTAGTCGATCGGTTGACCGTCGGTTCCCATGTCTAGAGGCATTGCTACATAGTCGAACGGTTGTCCAGCATCCGGTCCCAACTGCTTCACCTCCCGCACGACCTTCGTGATGGTCGTGATCTGCTGTGTCGTTTGCTGCTGCTGATGGTGGTTGTGTGCTCGAGCAATTAGATCATCCTCACTATGCATTGATGTGGTTCCTTTGCTCTCTTTCGCTGTTTGCCTGTTACGGTCAACAACCCCAGCAGGCCAGTTTAACGTTTGGGGGGGCGTATCACCACTTGCATGCGTTCAATACTGGTTCACGAAGGATCTACAGATTGAAAGAAGAAAAAAAGAGAAGCGGATTTTAATTTTGATGTTACACCTTCGAGCTTTTGTTTCACAATGTTTATTTTATCGAACGCGGTTCTACGAAACTGCCCCATTGTCTGAAATAGATCCGTTGGGTCTTTATCTAATCTTTCCATCCATACTTCAACACGATAAAACTGGCTGTTTTGCCGTTTCGCAGGGCGCAGACTTCGAAGATCCGAAAGGAAAGAACGCAGAGACAAGAAAATCCTACAATGATATCTGAACTAGTGTTGTGCTTCATTAATCTTTTGTAGATTCGTTCATTTGAGTCTTTAGTGATGCGTTATTAGAGTTCCGATTCGAATCTTCAGTTTTGCCGTGGTTTGAATTCCGAATCAAATCTTATGATTTGAGAAACCAGAGGTTTATGATTCATCAAAGATTCATGAATCTTCAAGAATTCATACGAAGATTCATTAATCTCTCTATGAGTCTCAAAAGAGTCATTAGTCTTTAAAGCGTCAAGAGTCTGCCGCATGTATCTCTACAGATCCAGTTTCATTGATTCACATTGAAGATTCATTCGGATACAAGAATCTGAATCAGAATCACTCATTTCTAGTTTGAAATTCATTAAAATATCTTCAAGAATTCTTACGAATCTTCAAACATTCATGTGTCTTTAAACCTTCATGAATATCTGCCACCAAGGAGACATGAATATTTTTAAATCTTTAGATGCATGGATTAGAAAAGTCGATCATCACTCATGAATTCAAAACTCAAAACTTTCAAGATTAACTCTGATACATTGATCTAGAGTTACACATCTCTATCCTTAAAGAGGTTCATCTGCAAGATTTCATACGACTCTTCAAAGATTCACACATATTTAAAGATGTATAATTCTCTCAGGTGAAGTGAATCTCTATAGAGTCATGAATATCAAAATTTGAACGCCATTTTCATAAATTTGCTTTGGAAGTTAATTCAGATACATCTATCTGAATCAGAGTTACTCATCTGCAGACGTGCAAAATTGTGCCCCATTAAACTGCGAACCCAAATAGTACATCAATTGCACGGCGAAGAGAGCACTCTTGCTCCAGTGAACAATTTTTAATTGCATCCATACAACTCATGTCCCCCTCATGTATTGAAGCCGAACAGATATACATATTCCAACCCTTAACGGAACCAGGAATCATAAGCTTCATATTTCATTTTGGCCAAAGAACGAGAAGGAGAAGTAGAGTCGAACACTCATACCTATCGCGTCAATTGGTGTCGCTACCGCCTTTTTACCCTTCAAATTCAGCACGTATTGCATGTTTCGCATCCCATCGGGATGCGGATCAGCCCCGCGCCATTTCCTCGTTTAGCTTCGGTCGGAAAACACGTCACTGGCACGGTGCTACAGACATGCTAAAAAAAAAAAACAACACCACACAAATATTTGCCCATGAGGACCCGCCTCTGCTCCTCGGGAGCCTCCCGCGTGCAGCAGTGCATGCTTGCACTCATTATCCCTGCTTTCATTTAGCGCTAATTACATGCTATCCATCGTCACTGGATGCACAGAACACCTGCATGGTACCCCATCATGGCATCGCTCAGAGCATCACGTACTACACACGCAGACCCGGTAGAATGCACAGTACACGACACAGAGTCGTCCTTGCCGGGCTCGCTGGTGGTACGGGAGACCCTGGATGAGCACCAGTCAGCCGTCGGGAGTGAGGCCACACTTTAGCCACCCGTGTAAATTCATCGCCCTTCCGACAGCTTCGGTACCGGATTTGGATAGGAAACCTGGCCCAGACGACCGTGTAGGTACGATAAGGGAGTTGAAGAAAGCAGGCGACAAACCCGCCCCCTGTCACAGTGTCAAGTGCGATTGTGTCGCGTTGTTCCGGGGGTGTCTCGTTACTGTATCCACATGGGCTGTGAAGGGCCGACCGTTTGATACATTTTCCCATATCACATAGTAGGCATTCCTTCTGTCACAAAGTTCATGCTGACTCATACCAGCTGAGGTGGCTTCTTTTTTGGGTCCTGTTTTCTCCCTCTTTCGCTCTGTTCATTGCATCACAACAGAAAGATGATAAAGCAAAAGTGCATGCAGACCCGCTGCTGCGGCATAGCTTCCCTAAGAAATCCTCCTAAAACATACCGAAACCCGAGGGAAGAATTGTACATTGGAAGTAGGGACGCGTTCTTATCTTTCCCCAAATAGCCGTGTGTATGTGTGTGTGTGAGTGCCGCGCGCGCCATCATGTCGGGGCTGTATGTCCTCTCCCTTTTGCTGATGATATTGTTCCAATGTTCCTTTTATCTTGAAGATTTCCGAGCATTTCGGTGATCGCTGGAAAGAAGTTTCCTTTTTGACTTTTACATACACATGCAGCCCTTGAAGATTTCCGAGCATTTCGGTGATCGCTGGAAAGAAGTTTCCTTTTTGACTTTGCGCTTGTGATGCATCCAAATCGTCGAATGTCTCTGTTTGTTGGAGATGTTTTTGGAACTTTAGCACACATCCCCATTCGTATTTGACTCGCACGTGTACGCTCGTCTACAGAGACAGCCCTCCCTACTCCAGCATTTTGCAAAACTCCGGGTCGTAGCAACACCATGGTAACATGAAGCAGCATGCCGTCCTTTAAGCATGACGCAAAATGCCAACGCGGATGAAGCACAACACCCCACGTGGCACGAAGTCTTTTCTTTGCTGATTGAGACTAATTTAAGAACCAACCCACTCACGTCTTCGTGTGTAGAAAAAAAAACAACAACATCGAATGGGGGAGGGAAGACTGCGTGAAGGAAGGAGAGTTGAGAAGTTTGTGTTTTGAATTCGTTCGTATCCTTTCAAATTAAGAGAGGATATTTTCACTCGTTCATTGACGGCAGCAAAGCGAATTCCGCCATGTTCCTAAAGTGGTTTCACAACATGCCTGAAGTGTGTGTGTGTGATCCAAAGGCGCGCGCGCGCGAGGAACCTAATTAGGGTGTCTATGAAATGATAGACGAACACCACACGTTTGCCTGGTTTTTTTTCTCGCTCAATTTGTATCAGATGTTCCTACGAAGTTCCTGACAGTGGGTGGAACTTCAGGAATTGCACAATGTCCGAGTTCTCGGTGACTCCTACCAGAGTTCCTATAGAATTCGATGTATGAACGTTGTCAAATATAGTGATTATAATAAACTTCCGACTTGCATTCGTGTTAGAATCCTTTGGATTTACATACACATGCAGCATTTCCCTTTTACCATTGCAACGAGGACACCTTGTCGGGTAGTGGCAACATCTCCAGAAAGGGGTTCGGTGAACCTACCCAGCCGTCGGTGGTTTGGCTTTACCAATCCCGCCCGTCTTCCCAGACTGAAACAAACCACTTCAAAAGAGGGAACTGGGACTGCAACAACGGACGGCTTCGATAACAGAGCGGTTTTTGGGTGGTAGACGTTCAATGGAATGGAACAGAATTCCGCTCTCCATTGCTTTCCCCCCTCTTCTAGGGCCGTGGGTGCACTTGAGCGCATTTCTTGGGAAATTCTTCACACATTTTCCGAGCGGCAAGAAAAGCAATTAGAACGGATATTCATTACGAACTTTCTGTGGCCCTTCCTTTGCTTCTAGTACCCTTCTCCCCTGTACGCCCGTGATAGTCCCTTCGCTTCTAACGAAACTATTGGAATGATTTGAACCGCACCAACCGACCAACTACGGAAGGGGTGTGTGTAAGGGGGGACGGAGAGAGAGAGAGAGAGTGAAAAGTTTCAATCCGCGCTACAGTACGGCTCACGTGCGTCAAGGGGTAGTACACACTACGATTTAGCCGAAACAGAGAGGATGATGGTACACGACCGGCTTTTGTTCGCTTCTTCCTCTAGTTCTAAATCCTTCAATCGAACACCCACCAACACAATCACACACATGGCACATGGGGACACGGATGCACCCGTGCCCGTCGCATTCACGAGCACCGAGTCCAATTAGAAACTAATTCAAGCTATAATTAAATAGTTGCTTGGTTATGAAATGTTGTGGTTTATTACTCTTTCATCTCATGTTCCAGAAGGCTCGCCATTAGCGATGGCAGCAACGTAGCACCATTCTATGCTACTAGGAACCACAAACCTCCCCGCTGTGCCTTTACCATTACCCGCCCTGGTCGTCGTCGTCGTCATTCCCAACCGGCGAGACGCATCGGAGGACCATCGTAACATTGATTTTGTAATGCATTTCTAGCAACAGCAAACCGAAAGCGACCACTTCTTGGTGTGCAAGTCCAAACCTTCATTTCTCTTGTACCACCATCCACAACCAGCACTGCCACATATTTTAATTACTGTGTGTTTCTCCAACCACAGGCAGCAACGGTGACACAGCACCACCACACGCGCAGTGGCGCTGTAGCCAAAAGGGTCTTCAAACGAACCGAAGAAAACACACGTATTGCCATATTGATCGATGGACAAAGTGCAGGGCAATGGCTCCCACCCCCCACCCGACTGGGTGCATTGACTTGTCGAGGAGTGGCGTGTAGTCATTAAGAAGTTTGAGAGGCTCGGGCGACTGGAATTCAATTGAACGTCCTACTGTTCTCCGGAACTGTCCAGCAACGACAGAAGACACACACTAAAACAACAACAAAAACAATTGGGTAATCCCCAACGTCCCCAATTATAACTTTAATTCACTTTCGTTTGAAATGAAGGTTCGAAAGTTTTTAAGCACACACACCAATCATCCTCAACCCGCCATTGTGGCCACCACCACCACCCTGAACTTTCTGTATTTCCTAAATTTCATCAGTCTGTGAGTCCCTGGATCTCCTCTGCTCTAGAGCCCGTTGTGAGAGACGAAGAGAAAAGTAATAATTTATCACAGCCCAAAAGCGCTGCAGCAAATGCATCCCCCTCTCCTCCCGGGATGATGATGCGTCCGCGCGCATCGCCGCTCCGGTTGGCTGGGCAGTTGATGCGCTTTATCGAATTTCCGCGCACATTTCGGTCGCACAAATCAATTATTCAGCCAGCGAAATCGCTCGAACGGAACACAATAAATGCACACAGAGAGAAGAAGGCAGTGTGGGTGGGTTTTGTTCGACACGCACACACGCGTCTCTCTCGCTATGACTTTGCGGAGACAAAAGCGCTTCCCCCTTTTTTGCTTCGTTTTTTGGTTTTGGCCGGATTCTGTCAGTCGGTGTCGTCGGGGTGTGATTTTATTTTATTTTCTTTATTTTTTGTTGTTCCTCATTTTTTTCTCTTCAACCGTTTTGACGTATTTGCAGCAACGGGCCTTTTTGTAGTGATTCGATGTGAAATGAACGCATGGCCGGCATATAGCGATGATGATTTATGACTGGTGTGGTGCGCAGCTCGAGAGTAAAACGTGCTTACTGCTGCACTTCCGGCTAATGAATAATATACACATATTAATATGTACATTTAAAAAACTACGTTTCACTGTTCAAACACGCCGGGTAAGCAGAATTTATATGCGTGTTGGCGAGAGCGAGTTTGGCCTTCTAAATCAAATACAACAATGCTGAAGATTCGCTTTCATCGGCAAATGGAGGACACGCCACGATGTGGCGAGTTTGTGTCATGCCTTTTAAACTCTACCCAATTCGATACTGCTACACTGTTGTACATTGGTCGCCACTGATTTCAGCTGATTGCGGTCTGCGTTTCGATGGCAGTGAGGAGCCCGGAAACACGTTTCAAATACGATCGCCATAAAAATCACTACACCATGAACAGGGGGGGAGGGAAAAGTCCGGCATGAATGGCACAGAACATACAGAAGCCAAAAAGTAAAAAGGAACTCGGTCGAGGTCGATACATTCTAACAAACGACAACAGATCCGGTCAAACCCGTTTTGGATGCTTTTTACAGAGTCCGCTGTGTCACGTGAACTCAATTTTGAGCTATTGAAGTTGGCACACTAGTATAGAATTTTCGATTGAAATTTCAAATTTCATATTACAAATGTCATATGAAAACAAACTTATTAGTTGAACATACAATTATGGCACATGAAATTGGAAGAAATTTTCACATTATTTTCCAAAGTAATTAACGTTAAATATGCACGAAGCATGTAAAGATATAGATGCATCAGATACATTCATAAATTCATTCAAAATGTAACTTTACCACTTGAAATCACAACTTATGGTACATGAATTTGCAAGGAATTTGATATAACATTACAAAGTGATAAATTTTTAACAAACCGTGTAAAATACAGCACAGAAAGATGCATCACCTGCCATCATACATGCATTCAAAACAAACTTTACCAGTTGAAATCACAATTGTGGCACATGAACTAAAAGACATTTCACACTACATCACAAAGCAGGCAACGTTTAACGTAGATGGCGCATCAAGCATAGCAAGAAGCATCAAATGATTCCACAAATACACTCCAAACACACTAATCAGTTGAAGTCACAATTGGAGCAGATGAAATTACAAAGCGTTTCAGGTGATGTCATAAAGAAATCAACGCGTTAAGTACAAAGATATATAGCCCCAAATGGATGGTATAAAAAATGCAATCATTCTAAATACACTCATCAGTTGAAATCACAGTTGTGGCACATGAAATCACAATGATGGCACATGAAGTCACAAAGAAATCGACGGTAACTATACGCGTAGAATTGAAACCCATATAGACACACTGGATGCCATCAAAACATACTTATCCACAATTGTAGCATTAAATTGCAAGATTTTGTCCATGATTGTTACAAAGCAATCCTCGTTCAACAGTGTAGATATAATTGATCCAATGGTATGAAAAAGGATGAAATTGAAATCACAATCACAAAAAACAGGATAGATCGATATCCCCCACAATAATCGTCACGTATAACCTAAAAATCATGTTTCTAGAGCCTAACTTATATATTATTCAAAAACAAGACCATAAAATGACACGCGCACCTCGTTTGGGGAGAGCTCTTCTCCAGGAAGAAACTTCTTCATGGTAGCAAATTTACCGCAGCAAATGGAGCAATTCTACACAGACAAATAATGGTGTGCACGCGCAGCAACAGCAGCAGCCCAAACCATTTTACTATCTGCTTTATTTGCGAACCGTAACGAGACGCAGCCAAATAAAAGAAAATGACCCGCGCGAAATGAAGGGCGCGACACGCAAGACGCCGATGTAGACTGGCCACGATGGGACAGAGTTCAAGCATAACAATATTACACCCCGCCCGGTCAGTCGTTTCCGAAGAGGCGTGGCACCACCCTGACTACCGAAAAGAGAGGAAAGGGTTCAGTTACTTCATCGCAACATTGCAGGAACCCGTCATCCGCCGCGTCACACGGCGGGAACTTTATGCTACAGTTATGTGCCGCTGCGAAGCGCGACCGCCCTTCTGTTGTTGACACTGCGGTGTCGTAAATTGACCTTTCCCGCGCGCGCGTGCCACTGCGCTTGTGTTTGCGTATATACGCCAAACCGTTGACACCTTCTCACTCTCCACCACCTCGGTGTTGCTGTGGTCGCTAGGGAAATATTCGCGGTTTTTTTTTATATGAAACCGACAACCGTTTCGACCGCCACAAATACGGCCACGGGCTGAGCCCCAATTGCTCCCAGCGGCGATCGGGCTTTTCGCGGCATATTGGGACTCCTTTTTTTCCACTGCATGTGTGTGTTTGTGTGTATGTGGCAAACAGCAAACAATAAACCGAAAGAAAACTCTGTGTGGTGGAGAGGTGTGTCGTCGATGTTCCGCCCGTTCCACCGGTTATTTCATCGGTCAAGAGCGATGTTTCCCTCACGCACATATAAGACGACCGGCGCGTTGCGGGGTTGCTGGTGGTGTGATGCTGTGGTGTCGACGCGCGCAATACTGCGCGGTTCGAAATTGAAAATAAAGTTCGGTGCGTGCTTGGAGCTGTTCACGTGGAAAAGTTTTTCCTGCTTGCAGGAAAGACACAGGGAAAGTGGCGCTGCTGGAAGCAATATTTACTCCACCGTTCGGTTTCTTTGCTGTGTGCTCAAACGATGACGAACGCGCCAACTTCAACACACAGCCAGTAGTAGAAACAGCAGAAGCAACTTTGTTTTGCGAGCATAACGCACCCAGCGCCAGCCAGCCACCCAACCAAGCGGAGTGTCCAGAGGAACGGAGTTAAATGTAAAAGAAAAGCCCTCAATGCAAAAACGACCCAGCTAGCAGCTACGGGTACGTGACTGGTTGCTGCTCCGAGGGATTCAACAGTGCCAGAATTGCTCTTTGACTTTTACCTCGTTTGGTGGAAAGGAAGAAAAAAAGTTAAAATTCGATCTTATTGCGTTACTTTTTTTTTTGGGAAGGTTACTTGATGTTACTTATTATAGTCCGCGGAATTTAGCACTTTCATAAAGGCGAGCAGGGTTGAGGGGTTGACGAGAAAAGGAAAGAGGACGCTGCCACTGAAAGCTCACACTAAGATCATAAATTGAAACATAAATAGTGACGTCCGAACGTCTCTATTTACTTAAAATTCTTAACTAAAACGAAAATTGGGGGCTATCCATACATTACGTAACGTTACCACTATCCACTAACCATAGCGTAACAAACATGTAACGCTGGCAGTTTTACATCTCCCATTATATTATCTCGTCTATTTATTGACGATGGCCTTTCTATGGATTGTACATTAAATCGATTTTTGAAAATACCACATTTACATTAAATTTGGCTTTTTCGAAACAAGGTAAACAATTCAAAATTTTAAATATATCTGAAAATCGAACGCCCTCCTCGGCCACGTAATGTATGGATGAACCCTATAGAACAATTCAATTACATTCATTTTCCTGAAGTTATTTCACTTTGGTATTGCAACAAAATTAGAATGAATCTCCCAACGAAACAGTTCCGACGACATTGTACGGGCGAGATCCGACGCACACCGGCACAATACATCCGACAGTCGACGAGTTAGCTGATAGCGGTCCTAACCTGACCTTATTGAAAAATTTGATTCCCACCCGACCTCATCGGTCTCACCCCGGTCGTAAAGCGCATTGAAATTGTGTTGGCAAAGTTTATCTGAATTTCATTTCCGCCGTGTCAAGGTGCGCGCTTGAATGGGTGGATGGGTGGCCAGATACGGCCATTGCCTGCTCACCACCTTCACGGGGGGGATGATGGGACCTAAGAAGAGCCTCCCCTATATGGAAGAAGTGTGTCCAAGAAGACGGTGAAGCTGATTGGCACGGAATATTGATCCTAATGTGAACGTGTGCCGGAACGAAAGTTACTACCACACCTGCCAAGGTACGGAGACACGCGTGGGTGACATTTGCATATAGATATGCGCAGCAAACAGCGAATCTATTCTTCTAAACCGGTGTGTTACCGGCGTCCGGTGTCTATGTGTTGAGAGAGGCCAGCAAAGAAGCGCAGCGCAACTTGTTGCAACG
>AXCO02009965.1:0-13777 GCA_000473525.2 Anopheles melas
ATGCTGCTTACATGCTCAATTGAAGATACAACATCCAAATTTCTTCATCCTGTCAGAAAAGTACACCACCCGGTCCAACCACCGAACAGCTCCGGGTCGTGCCAAAACGTTCCCCGAAGCAGGGAGAGAGATGTTATTGTATTGATTTTTATTGATTATAAAATCGAAGCACAAGCACACACACTCACACACACTCACACACATACAAGCGCGACCTGTTGGATTGGGGCTTGAAGTATTGATCCCATTTTGCGCACACGATTGCGCACCCATGATATACAGAGAGCGAATTGAAAACGGATGAAGGAAATGTATCTGTGGGGCGATGCAAAAACCATGTGTGTGTGTGTTTATTCTTCCCTTCCTCCCTTCATTTTACTCTTTCCGGCGTTTTGCTGTCGATGGTGCGCTGTTTGATGAGTGGATTTTCCATACTTTGCCGGGCAAAAATAGGGCACCGTGCTGCGGTTGAGTTCATCTTACTTTTTGTCCAACGGTGCCACTGTGACACACGGAAGGGAAAAAAAGGGGGTCGCTCATGTACCTTTTTTCCGATGTTAGGGGTGAGCTAAGCGAAGGGATGCTGCGACGCAATCCCCTGGACAAAATTGATTTATGTTGTACAAATGGAAGGACAAAGTTGGAAAGTTGTGTGTGTGTGTGTCTGATCGGTTTGCGTAGACTGAGGATGTGTGAAACATATTTTCCCAGCTGGGGGAGGGGGTAAGCGTACCGGGTTTGGATACTATTTCGGATCTTCTAACATCACAGCAAGTACCGAACCAATCTGCGGTTTGGCATTATACTCCCATTACAATGGCCATAAAACAACGTCACAACAGCTTTCATCCCCCAGCAGGCCATCCCCCCCTCCCCCCGCAAAGCGATTACTTCCAGCCGGTCAACCTACCGGACAGCCGGACAGTTATTGTACTTTAGCGCCAATCGCCGGAATACGGTTAAATAGCTTAAAGGAAAATGGTGCACTCCATCACACCGAATCCATCGAATCCACAAACATAGAAGGCTGGAACGCTCGTTAGTGACCGATCCTTCGCGAGGAAATAAAACCGGGAATTCGAACCGAATCGACAATCCGATGGTTCAGTGAGGCAGAATAAGTGTCGTCAACCTTGCCCGCGTTTGTGCGGCTGGGGACGGGGGAAGGAGCGTGTGCTTCAGTGAGCCGAAAAATTGGACCTTTTTTTCCCCTGTGCTATCATGCTATGGAAATCTGGAGCAAGAAAAACAAAGCAGGCAAAGCAACACCCCGCATCCCAACCTGGGAAGAAGGGAAGGGCCAGGAGCCTCATCATCCTACATCAACGTGCCAGGGAACTTCAGCAGAATCTCTGGTTGCTGGTGACAGATATGGTAGCTGCTACTGCTGCTGCGATTTGCAACAGTATCACTGGCGCGGAAGTTTCCCGGTAACACGCTGAGCCGCGCGGACGCACACGGGTAACGAGCAAAAGCACCTCCCCCCCCCCAGTTGAAGAGGTGCAAGAGCATAAATAAATGGGAAGGGACCGATACATGTCTTGTAGCTCCCCGGTGTAAGTATCGATGATTTGCTCAAGTAAGCGGAAACCTCCTTCTCGCCCGTCCGGACAAAGAAAAGTGGATTGCTCCAGGGTTCGCTCACACCTTACCGCGTCGGGTTTGGGCTTGCTCTATGCTCGTCCGGTTACGTGTAAATCGTATCGTTTACATGGTGTGTGCATGGAAAGAAAGAACAGGAGCGTACGAGGATCTCTTGAGCAAACAAATCCCGGTGCCGAACGTTTTTCGCTTGCATCAGCATCGCGGTACCATTTTGTAAAACCATTTGCAAATATGCATAGTTTTTTTGTTGTTTTTTTTTTTTGCTCGGAAGGGAAAATATTATGCAGTCAGCATTTTCGGTGGAGAGAATGCAACTCGTCAATTTTCTCCCAGGGTTTTATATGGCTTTTGAACACTTTCCAGTCATGAAAAAAACGCTTTAAAGTTTTATTCAAACTCGCATCAAATGTGCTGACGCCCCGACAGTGATCAGCGCCCGTTGATGTGGATACGATAGCGGTGGCGAAAAGTGGCAAATCATTACAACAAAACGATCACTTTGCCTGCTCGACGCGGATGTGCGGAGCAAACGTGAGGAAGCGTGTATGAAATGGACGCATCATGTTTAAAATCCTCTTGACCTACAAAATAAAGTTCCTGTGGCGAGCAGCAGGCCGTGTCGTAAATTGCGGGAAAGAGTGGAAAAAAACACAACCCATTAAGCAGACAGTACACGGGTTGCCATTTCAATGAGCTTTATGCTGCAGTCAAAATTGGAAAAAAAATGTTAAAAGAAATATCGTTTAACTTAAAAACTTGAATCTAATCTAACAAATAAGGAAAAATATATATTTTTTACAATTTTTCGTTCATCTTTCTCTTCGCTTCTTTCCTTTGCTCTTGTCCAAAATCACTTTCGAGCTTTTTGCTTTTGTCTAGGTTTTTGACAAGAAAAAACAAGTATCCTTTTACTGAGCTCAAGAAACACTTGTATTAATTAAGAAACTCGGGTTTTTTTTAAAGCTTCGACATTTCCTTTCTACCGATAACCTCTTCAAAAGAAAGAAAATGCCCACCGACAAAAGAAACTTTGACGTTGACGGTGTGAATAGATACCGCAAGGCATGGCCGCAAAGAATGACTCGGTAAAACCCGACACCGACACAGTCCGGCGACGGTCCTGTGCCTATCTGCCAGTAGGTAGGTAGGTAGGTAGGTGATAATCCAGTTCCGTTTGCCAGCTGAACTGTTGTGGCATGTTTGCCATGTACCATGTACCTTCCAGTTTTCGCCTTTTCATTCCATTACTACCGGGGACGTTTGGGACGCTCGGGATCAGTGCGATGATCCGTTTCCGTGTTTACGAATGTATTTTGGGCCGCTTTCCGGTTTGGTGCGATCCACTGTCCCGTTTCCTGGCATCCGTGTAGGGTGGAAAAAGGGAGCAAATGGTGATTTCGTTTGGAGCTGTAATACCATCTGATTGGAGCGTGGGCGTTGGGAAAAAAACAAAGCAACGAGCAAACCGGCCACTCGATGGATTACGCAGTCTATATTTTGCGTTATTACTTTGCTCGACTGCCTCAAAGGATTAGACGCCCGTGAGATGATGGTACCCCTCGTGCGTGGATAATCATGCCGGTGGGGCCGGTGTTGTGAAAGATTTGCCGAGAGCAACTGCTTACCCACTCAACTCGGTTGTTTCGCTACTCGTGCCGTGGAGAGCAGATCATTACTGTCGTTATGAAATGTAGAGCGTGAGAGCGATTAGTGTTGACAGGTCTTATGAAGGTAGATCCACAAATGCAAACACACTCTCACACTTACAGACACGCACTAACAATGGGTCGTGGGAAGGATGCTGGCAAGGATCTGTTACAGCGATGATTGCCGGCACTACGGTAAGCATCCCGGGCAAAGTGGGTCTCGTTTGTTTGCACAACCTGTTACAACTACAAAGGGTGAAGATTAGCTGGTTCAATGGTCATGGTGCCATTGGGTTTATGGTTTTATTTCCACCAACCATCCGTTTACAGTTCATTACTTAACATAATTTAGCATTGCAGGACGAGGGAACATTACCATGGCTGCATAATTAGCTTTCAAACGAAAGGGGGGTTTTGCCACACCTAGCTTACGTTTTGTGATGCAAACAACTGGCAAATTTGCACCACAGCATCAGTGTGGAATTTTAAAGTGCTCATTCTCTGAATGTGTTCCAGTGAATTTAAAAGTAAAAGCAAATAAAGCATATTGAAAAGCTAATAATAATAAAAAAGGTGTAGAATAAGAGGAATGAATATGAAAATAATACTTCTATGGGCAAAAACTCATACCTGCTGCAGTTTAATACATCACAAAACTTACACACTTGCCACTAGCACATCCATCAGCTAAGAAGAACCTCTAATACAATAACAAACATGCCGTAACCCCAACTACGTGCTGTACAGCAATCGACCATTTCCACAACAGACACCACTCACTGGATGCCATCATTTATGCTTCCGAGAACGCGTAATGTAATGTAATGCTACACTCGATCCCTCTCTCTCTCTCTCTCTCTCTCTCTCTCTCTCTCTCTCTCTCTTTCTCTCTCTCTCTCTGTCTCAACGCATACGGATGCTTGACTCGAATTCCGGCGCACTTGGGTGCCTCCATCGGCCGTACTGTGTATATAATTAAATTTTTCCATCTCCGGTGCCTTCCTTTTTTTTCCACCACGCAACACAGAGACACACATCCGAGCAGAAGAATGGCAACGATGGAGCGAAAAAGGGAAACCCTCGGGTGAATAGCATTCTTCTAAGACGCACGAGTGAGCGGTAGTTTGCTGCAGCTTCCAGTTTTGCTCGGTCTGTTTGCCATTCTTTTGATGGTTTGCGCCATCGCCGGCGAGGGGTTGGAAATAATTTTTTCCATTAATCTTCTTCCATCATTGTGGCAGACCGGCGGCAGCTCTAGCGTGTTGGTGTGTAAGTTTTTCTTCGCAAGCATAAAAAAAAACATATAAAGGGAGGAAAAATTGCTCACCAAATGCGTTGCAACCGAGGCGCGGTGGCTGCTCCGCATGGATGGATGTGTGCAGATTGGTAGTGTGCATGTGTAAGGTTGAGTGGGTTTTTTTTCTTTATCTATTATTTGTTGTTGCTCTGTTTATTGCTTGTGGGCTTTTGAGGGATTTTTTTCTCTTCTTTTTCTGCCTCTTAAGTCATCAATGGCTCACTTTCTGGCCGCACTTTCGGTATCGGGAGGGAGGAATTAAAAAATGTATAAATACACATCCATCGTCGAATTGGTGGGTGTCGCCGTAAGGATAACAGCATAATGGAATGCTTTGTACTACGATGGTGGGGATGTAACCGACGGGTGCACTACTTGACCCTATTTTTATCGTGTTTTAAAGTTACTTCAGAGTTATATAAATTTATTTGTACTCCAAAACTAAAATATATTTTTGAAAAATATATATATAAGGTTGGTTTAAGTTTCATATGATAGCAATATGAAATAATAATGTCGACTCCTAGTTTTTTTTTACTCTGAGCCAACATCGGAAGACCAACGACCTTAGCTGCAGTTCTTTTAAACTATTTTCACATATATTCGCCTTTACAAAGTCCAAATTTTGCAATAATATATAACATGTTCAACTGTCCGCCTGAAAGTATGCAATTTTAATTCAGATGCAATAAGAATTTCCCTTTCTGATTGCAACGAAAGCTCTGCAATATTTACATTGTAGTTTTAACAGAAAGATACATTTCAACGATACGTGTTTGTCCATAACTTTAAGTGTATTACTTTATGTTCTAATTTAGATGCTATAACAAGCAATATAATTAAAATGCGGGCCGGTCTCGTAGTACGGTCGTCAACTCGTACGACTTAATAACATGCCTGTCATGGGTTCAAGCCCCAAATGGATCGTGCCGCCATACGTAGGACTGACTATCCTGCTATGGGGGGATCAATAAGTCACTGAAAACCAAACTCCACAAGTAAGTGGTACAGGCCTTGACCGACAACGGTTTTTGAGCCAAACGAAGAAAAATAATTAAAATGTCAAATTAATGATTGATCAATATCTATTAAATATGCAACGACCTATTTGATAATAGATGATACACTATCCACAAATACACTCTCTAACTTTAACATTTTACTGTTAGAACTGTTTGACATGTTAGACTACCTGTAATTGTAGAAAAAATAAAAAAAAATAAATCACTACCCAAAGCCACCCCAACCGAATGCAACGAAAAAAAGGTCAAAGAACTGGCAATAACCTCCGGGCATCGAAGTGTGTGGTCGGGAAAGCGAGACAGGGCAAAGCAACGAATCAATCTTTTCCCACTTTGCTATGCTTCCGTACTAATGCTGCAAAGAAGAGGGGAAGGGGAACTGCTCTGCTCCTTTCTACACCAAATGACTTCAACACGACGGCTCAAGTGCAACCGGAAATGGTGCGCTTTGCGAATGATTGAACTCCTGTGCCTCGCGTGATTGCTTAGTGCTTCACCGGGAACGGATAGAAAACTGAGGATTGTGTGATTTTCCATCCATCGTAATTTTTTTCTTATTTTAATCTTCTCTCTCTCTTTCTATCTCTCTCTCTCTCTCTCTCTATTGCAGGAACGATACAAAACCGACATCAGTGTGGCGATACAGTTGCTGCAGTGCAAGCCGGACAGCTTTGTATCGCCGAAACTTTCCTCGGTAAGTTTTAAATGGGATGTCGGCTGTAAGAAAGTTGTACGGCAAGGACGACACATCGTTGCCGGGAAATGTTATCTACGCGCGTGAGGTGCAAGGTTCATGAATTATAATAAAGAGGACCGGTTTCTCATCCCACAGGAGGATGACGTTAACAAACGTAGCAAAATTTTGCTACTTTGAATATGTAACTCTTCTCTCTCTCTCTCTCTCTCTCTCTCTCTCTCTCTCTCTCTCTCCCTCTCTCTCTTTTCTGTGTGCGGCCATGCTTTACAACTGACTTTTGCTTCCAATCTTTCCGTCCTTTCCTTTCCAGCTTCCGATCGAAATTCAGTCCAAGGTGGCCACGTACATGCGCCTCGACACGAACTCACACTCCGACTCGGAGGGCAGCACGAGCGGCGTCGGGATGGCCACCACCAACTCGTACCACGTGCTGCCAGCCTCCGACAGTCCGCCCCCCATCTGTCCCTTCCCTCCGACCGCCATGGTCTATTCGATGCGAGGGCTTGGTAAGTGTTAGTAGCCGAGGGAGGCGTGTAGCGGTTTGCATAGCTTTTTCCTCCTTCCAACGCACCCGCCCGTCGGCCGCTGTTTCCTTCACTGTGTGCTTGTAGTGCTGCGCTGCCGCTGCTGTATGCTGTCGATATCCTTCCTTTTTTGTTTTTTTTTGCATGGCCAGTGGATTTTTGTAGCCATCCGTGGACAACTTTGTAGCTGTTAAAAAAAGTCTTATTTTTTGTATGTGCGTTTGTATGCACTTGTGCTTGATTGTTTGAGCAATATCGTGTATTTTTTTGCTTTCCCTTACACATCACGGGCTTTTTTTAAGAACGATAATGAATTAGTTAGTTTTTTCTCTTTAGTTTGTAATTTATGTTTCCCACTTTCCTCGAGCTTTTTCCTGCTTTCGGCGCCATTTTCAGCGAAGAAATTGGTGCTTTATGCGAAGTTTTCTTTTTTACTCGATGCCTTTATGTGCACATCGGCTTCCTATCTCTATCTCTCTCTCTCTCTCTCTTTCTCTTATTTATGCAGCAGCATTCGAGCCCATTAATTTCCATTATCACCCGTTGGCACTTTTCTTAGCCGTTTCGCTGCCCCACGATCGCGACCTTTGTTAAGCTGCTGCAAGAATGCTTATTCTTTTTAACTTTTCAATACCTTTTTTTCAGAATTAGCTGATGCGTTTTTCATATTTTTAAGAAAATCTATTGTGATAAAAATAGTCTAGCACTCATTACCCTCCGTCACGCTAATTAGTACCTTTGCAAACTTTGCTCCAGTTTCGAACGCAATTTTTTCCCCCATTCTCTTGCCAGACTAGGCTTAAGCTTTACTCTTTTCTCAGTAACTTTCCCGTTAACGTGAATGCGATACAAGAACCGCCCTGTTTCGTCAAAGTTTTTTCGCTTTCCTTCTATCCACCAAGTATGAGCCACAATGGAGGTGTGCACAGCGCGTGGCAGCACATGCATGCATGCAGTTGATGTACCGGTTTTTTTTTCTTTCTGTCTTGCTGTTGTACGTAGAACGCAAGCTGTTTGCACTGTTTGCAGGTTGGAAAATGTATGCACAAAGCACACCTTCTTCACACCCGATTTTTAGTTCCTTTGGTTTTTTTTTTGTTCTGTTCCGTTCTACTTTTAGTATGTAGCGCTCTGCTTGTAATTTCTTTTAGTGTTTTAGCGCGTAAGTTGGTGGTACTTACCAGCATGCTTTACGTACTGCAGTGGTCGGTGGTTGGTGATGCTTAGATTAAGATTTGTTTGCACTGTGACTACCCTTTGCGGGAAGTGCTTTTTAAGTGTCATAATGCTGTGCTAATGCTGTAGGTAAGGCTTCCTCGCACTATCGTTAATTAGTGTCGGAGATTGTGTCTGTGCTGCGGAAGGTTTCCTTTAAAAAAAGGTCACTCCTCGTCGCTGTTTTCTACTGTATTCCATGTGTTGATATAAGAAAAGTGTAACTAACATAGATACTAGGTATAAATGTGTGTTTGTGTTCCCAAGTTTTGTACTTCTTCGTATGTGTGGTGCCTTTTACTCGCAGACTTCACCGAAGTAGATTTCAGGACTTTCAGCAGGTGTAAATAATTGAAGAGTTTGGAGTTTGTCTTTTCCTACAATTTGGCGCATTGCCCAGACACAATGGCTTCACGTACTGCAGCTGTGCTTGGAATGCCAAACGCATTCGTGTAAGAAATTGGAACTGCCACACACTGCTCAACAAAAAAAAAAAAAGAGGAGGATATTAAAGTTGCAACGTTTGGAATTTCTGACGATATTTTTATATTAGAGCTAATCCTCTCCATTGAATTCATAAGATGTCCAAAAGTGTCGTCATAGCTTATCATTGTAGCAACACTGCCGATGTACTTAAATGCATTTATTTATGTCAAAAAGCGCTTCTATTGAAGAAATTTCGTATGTATCAAAGAGGATGTCGCAATATTTGTATATGGGTAGGTGATAGATTATGCGACCAGACAGCGACCAGAAGGTAATCCTGATTCGGATTTCAAAATCCTTGATGCAGTCGATGTTACAATTTGATGAGATATGGATGAACATTACGGATCTTAGTGGATGTTTTTATCTTATGGATGATATCTATGTTTCTTGTACTAAGACTGAGATCTAGGCATATGTTATTATTTGAGTTTCGTCTAAGGATTCAATTTCGGATGTCAACATCCTTGATGCAGTCGATGCTATAATTTGATGAGATATGGATGAACCGTAGGGATCTTAGTGCATGTTTTTATCCTATAGATGATATCTAGATCTCTTGCACTAAGACTAAGATGAATGCATATGTTAGTTTTTCAAATTCTTCTAAGGATTTAATTTCATTTTAATGTTATATTATAATTTAGTGCCTTGGTCAATGGTACATTCAACTTCTTCATTGTATCTTATACCATCAATCTTCGTTTGAATACTTGGTTTCTGGTGCAAATAGACTCAACTAATTGTTACACGTTACGATAGGCAAACTAACATTTTTGGGTATAACCAATGGGTATACACAAATGCTGTCGAATGCTTACCGGCATTGCTTATATTGACATCTAGTTTAACTTCAAACCAAGAGATATCAGGAGATATCTAGCAACATTTCTTAAGCTATTTCTTTAACAAACGGGATACATCATAATCCTTTTTAAAGGCTTTCCAGCATCTTCCACCCTGTATCATCGAGAAAATCGCACCACCTATCGCTCAACATTGCAACTCTCCCTCGCCCGTTTGCTGAATCTTGTACTGCTTTGATGTGTTCGACTCCCAAGCAAATCACTTAACCATGACCTAAGGTGCGCTTAATGGGTGGAACATTTTTGTGCCCCAGCGCTGAATGTTCTCCAGGCGCCCGCTAACGATCATAACGCTCGCCCACATTCACGTCCCCTTGGAGATGAAATGAAAAATGCAAATATGTGGACCCTTTTTTCTTTGTTTTTTTTGCTTAGCTCCCCCCAGTACCATTTGAACCCGTGTGGATGTGGTTGTGAGGTTTTTTTTTTGTCCGGGTCTTCTAATGATGCCGCAGGACCACGCAGGCACCACGCGGGTAAAGGCAATAAAGCAAAACCGCGGGATTACTGCTAATGGGTTTGGGCCGTTATGGATACGATATAGCGGCAGACGGAGGCCCGGCACCGACAACATTGTTTCGGAAGGATAAACAACGGCCAGCAGTATTGAGCGTGGACTCAACATCTAAATGCATACCGGCTACCGAGGCAAAGAGAGAGAGAGAGAGAGAGAGAAAGCGCGCTCGCGGGCGCGAATATCTTTTACCCATTATCATAATTTCATTTTAATCGAATCAAACCAGGCTCGGGCTTGGACAGGAGCACGAGCAATGAGGAAACGAAGCGAAGCGCCCCGAAAAGGTTAAATGTGAGCCAATTTTAAGTGGAAGGAATACGACGAACCCATCGTCGGGTTTGTGGTGAAGCGTTTTTAGACTGGTAAGTGTTATCCCGTTGGTGGGGTTACTATTTGCACAAAACTTTCCAAGTTTCCAAAACTCGGGTTCGGTTTAAAGGTAATCAGCGTTGATTATGCAAAACCGCAAAACTCCGAACGAGCAGCAGCAGCCCGGCAGTTCCCGGCTTAACATAATCAAGCTGCCAGCAGTAGTAGTGCTCGGAGTGCTTGGAGTTCAAACAATATGCTGGAAGTAGGAGTGTAAACAAACACTCTCGCAAGGAAAAGCTTGTGCGGATCTTGAAAACTCGCCGTCCCGTGTTGCGGGCACGGCCCCTCTTACCCGGCTCTGTCACAGACACAGATGGTTGGATAAATTATTAGCTAGACTGTCATCAACAATCACACCGGATCTATATCGCATGCGGCGGGACGCGGTTTGGCGGTGGCGCTGCAGGTTATCGCACGGAAAGTGGCAGCGACACCGTTGGGCAAGTCAGCCATGCCCCTTCGTGAACATGGTACCACTAAATTGACATTATTTATTTAAGGTCCAGAAGTACAGGGCCGCTTTGTTGCACGATAGCACGCATTAAGGCGGGGGAGCGTTGTGGCTGTGTTTGTTGGCAAAATTCGTGTGCAGTCCCCTAAAGCCCCCCCCCCCCCCCGCTGCACAATGGCTGGGAGGCTCGTGAGCTTACAGGGTTTCTCAAGCCAACTCAAGATCGTAACACTATTTTTCGAACACGTTAAACTATTATCAGCATCGTACTTACAATTCGAATCCGTAAACTGTTTTCGATTTGGTAGGACACTAGGTTTTGGACCTGTAAAATCCCAACTGGAACGGGAATCTGGAAAATGTATGTTGGCTGTCTTGTCATCCATTATACATTTCCCAGATTCCCGTTCCAGTTGGGATTTTACGCGTTCAAAACCTATTGTTACCAAATCGAATAGAGTTTACGGATTCGAATTGTAAGTACGATGTTGACGAATCGTTTAACGTGATCGAAAAATAGTGTTACGATGTTGAGTTGACTTGAGAAACCCTGTAATTTATGCTGGCCGGTAAAACGCTACCAAGCATTACCATAAACACCCGCCCGGTGGAGCCCAAAAGGTGTTCTTCTAGCGGGGCGCCACTGCTGGACATTCCAGCGCAGGGAGCCAAGGAGTAATGGATGGTGTGTGTGTGTGCCAATTTATCGGTTCCTGTCTGTAGTGTACCCAGCACGGGCGCCTCGGTGTGTGTGTTTCACTTTCCTTTCCTGTTGAATCGGTCCACGCAAAGCGGCGATACCTCTCTCTCTCTCTCTATCGAAAAGGCACCCCTTCTGGTTGGCGTCTTGGTGGCGTTCTTCGGTGCACTGGCGTTCGGCAGGAAGGAAGGGAAAGTTTCCTGCCAGTTTCAAAAACCGTTTTCCGGACCGGAATCGCGTGCTTTTTTTTCCACGTGGTGTGTGTGTGTGTGTGTTGTGCTGTTGTTCCTACTGTTGTCTTTAAGGCCCTATTTATATGAGTTTTGTTTTTTCTTCTCTCCCCCTTACTGCCTCCCTTATTACCTATCCTCTATTATTACCAGCTATACAATTTTGCCCCACACCAGGTGGAGGGGTCTTTCGCGTGTCCAACCGATATCCCGTTGAGGGGGGGGGGAGACGAGCAACGGGGGGGGGGGGGGTGTTTAGAAAAACACGAAACGTTAACGGATCGAATAAGCCTCGGACTGCTTTTGCCGCGGTGTATTTATAGAAGGATATATTTCCTTAACTTAGAACGTCAAATACCTTGTCCCCTCTTTTTCCCCTTCCCCCATTCGATCCCACTCAAAGCCCCGTTTTAAATGCTGTATCCATCATCCAATCTCCCATACCCGGGGGTCGGGATGTGTGTGTGTGTGTGTTTTTCGTTCGTTTCGTTTCGTCCACCATAAATCCACCCGGTGTGTTTGATCCGTGCGCCCGCGTGGAGGCAAAACGTGCATCGCATGCAATATATAGCCTGCCATCGCGCCACTCTCATAGGCCCGCTTACAGTTTGCAAAAATGGATACAAAAAAAAAGGGAATGGATAGAGTAGAAAAAAAAGAAGAAGAAAAAACAACACACACGGAGTAGCAGCATTGCCAGCGTTGTTTGGAGGATCTGGCTAAATCAATACTTTTACCGCTCCCGGGTTTTGTGTCGGGCGTTGTGGGGTTGTGTAGTGAGAGTGTGGCCCTGTTTCATTAGTTTCCATCCGAGTGCATACGGGAGTAGAGGCAGCCCACTGAACGGCGATGGCCACCCCGAAAGTTCTCGGTCAAAAAGGTTCGTGCGGAAAAGCAGACAAAAACGACGCATAAGGGAGGGTTAAACGTTCGCTGGCTGTTGGTGTTATGTGTGTTCCTCTCCTATCCAACTCTTGTTGCAGTAGCATTTGTGTGTGTGTTTGTGTGTGTGTGTGTGTGTGTGTGTGTGTGTAGTTCGGTTAGAAATAAATAGATTGAGGAAGCATGACTGTAATCCTGGCGCTTTTTTGCGAACCCTGCACTGGCGCACTTGCACGTTAATCTAGCTGTTAGGTGTAATAAATGGTGTCCGGGCTGGAATGGACGGGGCTGGTGGACTTTCGGTTGAATTGAAGCGTATACGCGTGTGCCCTGATGTACAGAAATCAATTTTAATCTTCAATTTCGAAACACACGAACGCATGAATGGGCAGTGTTTAATTTAATTCCACTTTTAGCACTTCCAGCCGCACGCAAAAAACCGCCTCCAACAAACCACTTTTCCACCGGCCCCAAAATGGAACTAACCACTTTAACGTAACAAACGCACATTGAAGGATTTAATTAACTTACTTTTCTTTCCTCTCTCAACCCCCCCATTTCATTGCACACTGCCAATACGCAGACGGTGGCAGCCAGGACGGACAGCTGCCGGGTGGCAAGCAGTCTAACCACGGGCAGCGTGAACCGTCCGGCCAGCAGCAGCAACAGATGCAGCAGGAAGCCCCACTGGTCGTGCCGCTCGGCACGACGCCCGCTGTTCCCAGCACGACCGACAGCCTGCTCGGCGACGGCCAGAACGTCGTGTCGCCGTCAGTGATGGCCAAGTTCCTGGAGGACGAGCTGAAGTCGAGCGACGCGCTGCTCGGCACACCGATCAAACACTGTGATACGTGCGTGTGCCCTCAGGGCGGTGGCGGGGCGGTCGAGTCGGCGCGCCTGCACGCGTCCGGCTCGCTGCTGCTGGCCGACCTGCTCGGCAGCGACCAGAAGTACTACAGCGTGGCGACGCAGACGCTCGTGCGCGGGGACCACGCGAACGGCACCAACACGCTGCTCTGTCTGCGGTGCAGCAGCAACCTGAACTCGCCGTCCCACCACAACAGCCCGTACATGCTGAAGCTGATCAAGTCGAGCGACAGCGTCATCTCGGAAACGAAGAGCAGCGTCTCGGACTACCTGACCACCCCGGACAAGGTTTCGCCGACGACGGCGGTCCGGCCGGGCGTGTCGGCGAACGGTGCCGCCTGTGGTGATATTGGCACGGGCGGGGAGGGAAGCGATACGTCCGATCCGCTCGCACTGCTGG
>AXCO02009966.1:0-11605 GCA_000473525.2 Anopheles melas
CCGTTCTAGTTCTAGCGATGCATAACTTCAATGCGAAACCACATTGTACCGTACAGAGGGAATGAAAAAGCTCTCCTCCAAGCGAGGAAGCTCCACTGATAGGGTATCCAACCAACAGATGGCGTCACCAGCTTTTGGTTATATTTAGAGTGCATGAGTCGTTCGCCGTCTGCTAAACGAAGTCTTTTTATATTCCATTTAAGTTGAGAGCTTAAGTCATTAAGAACCCGTGGTTGTTTAGTCGATTTGTGGCACTTGGATTATCGCAATAAACGTTATTTTGAAAGTGTTAGCTAACGGTGCCGGATAAGAAGCGGCTGTCAAACACTTCCCAACCGAAAGCGCTGCATGGGTATCGAACGAACGCGAAAAGTTGAACTGTCATCGTGACCCTAGAGGAAACTGTTACTTGGGGCGCCAGAGCAGCAAAACGCTAGCAAAATTTACGTAGAGAGTGGAAAAGGATTAAAACTTGTGAGTTTGGCCAGCTTGTTCGTGTCCAGTTTCGTGTACCGTCGAGAATAACTGCGCACGTTACGAATCGTGAATCCGTGACTCGAAAGCTATTGCCAGCAACTAGCAAAGAAAGGTTATCTACTTTCACGCTCGGCACACCGGGAAAGTAAAGTGCAGCAGCGCCCGCAAAAGAAAGCAATAGCAAAATGGTAAGAAGTGTGTTATCGACTTTTGTTTTCTGCCTGCCGAATCGATAGAGAAGAAAATACATGTTCTCAATCTCGGACGAGTTTCAACAATTAAATTAACTCCCTCCCGCTTCGTAATGTATCGTTCCAGTCGTTCGCGGAAAGATTAACCACCCTGATGGCCCGTCCCGGCCAGGACAATGTGCCGCGGGACGATGTGCCGTGGCACCTGAAGTACGGTGGACGGGCGGCGGGAATCGTCGGTGGATTCTGTGAGTAGATTTATCGATCGGTTAAACCGAAAGGTGGAAACGACCACGACGACGACGGGGGGCTCGGTGTACCCTCCATTTAGGGAGAGTGTTTTATGGCCTTTTTTCTTTGCTTATTGCCCAGTTATGAATTAGCCCAAGCGAGAAAACGAAAACTCGCGAAAGCCGTGAAGCAAAGACAAAAGACAATTTGATTAGCTTTCCGGGAGAGAGGACGGATTTTGACGGATGAATCAGCTTCACTGATAAGAGATAGCGCACTGTGGAGGGGAAGAGTGAAGAGCGAGGGGAAGACAGAAGAAACAGGAAAAGAGGACGGCTAAAATTAGGGGTTTTTTTTAAATAGTTTTTTTAAGCTTTTTTCTAATTTTTTGCATTAATTAGCGTCCGCGAAATGCCCTCGCGTGTGTGTGTGTGCGTGTGTAACCCGAGAGAAGAAACTGAAGCCCTTGAAGTGATAATGCATGGAGTGTGAAAATCAAGCGAACGAATTAAATCCCGTTCCAGACCAACCGCGATTTTATGTGACTACCGTTCCTGCCACTTCTCGTTGTGCGCAAAACCATGGATTACTTTCCTATACGTGTCTCTCCCTTTCCCTCCCTCTTCGCGCCGTGTTTTGGCGTTGCGAGTGGAGTTTTCACTTGTTTCTGGTGGAAAATCTAGCCACCCATAAAAGCTAGTGAGAAGAAAGTGAACGCGCGTGTCTAGCGAGGCGAAGAGAATTCCTCCGTATACGCGCTACACTCCTCCGCGGTGGAGTAAAACCAAGAGCAGCAAAAGATGTGATGTGTTGGTGCGGAGAGCCTTTCAATAAGTGTGTGTGTGTGCGCGCATTCGTGTCACTGTGTGTGGAGAGGTTTATTTTTGGGGGCGCGGGCGAAAAGCTTCCCCTCTCTTACGTGAATACACGCTGTATCGAAGTGTATGTATATATGTGTGTGTGTGTGTGGGGGGGGTGTGTTATCCTTTTTTTTGTTGGTTCGCAACATCCTGGCTGGTTGGCAATATCGCCTTTCCTCCAACCAGTGCTAATGGGAAGGACTTTATCATCTGAACCCGCCTGAAGGTTATTATGTAATTGATACAAACACTACGGCAAGTGGACAGGACACAACATGGGGGGGGGAGAAAAAAGTACAGCTTGAGAGGGAGAACAGGATGCTGTGCTGTGCTTGATGGGCTGGAGAGCGCGCGAATGCAGTTTTTTTATATATCCTTACAACAGCCAATCGTTGCAATTCAAATTGCAACAGAATCCAAGCAACAGGATACACACAGTACGTTACAAAGTTGAGGCACACGGCACAATTATTTATTACCCATACAAACATGCATACATACGAATTGCAGCAAAAATGATTGTTTATTGATAACAATTTTATCAGGCTATTCGATGCAAATATTAATATTAATTTTGTATTAATGTGTACCACTGTTTGCAGGCAAATGTTGTGGGTTGTATTTACATTCTAAAGGGAGTTTACTGTATTGTGAACTGAAAACATCATCCACAAAGCCGTATGCTGCCACTGATAAGAGAAAAAAGATATCCGGAATAGTCACGCTACAGTTAAGCAAATGAGGTCGTGTGCTATTGAACTCATTCGCTTTAAAATCCATACATTACTGTTAATACCCATTATTATTATTTATTATTAATTATTATTATTATTATTATTTATTATTATTGAGTGGACACAGTAGCCTAATTGAAGATTAAAAAAAAAAAACAATGTTTTTGCATGTTACAAAACCACTTTCTAATCGATCCTCTCACCCCCTTCCTTTTAGTTGCCATCCTGTTCGGGCTGTACAACTGCATCGGCATACTGCTCGGTGACGTTGGCTGCCTGGTCGGTGGCATCCTGCAGATACTGGCCGGGTTCGTGGTGCTGGCGATAGAGGCACCGTGTTGCTTTATCTTCATCGACTATGTGCAGCAGGCGGCAGAGAAGGCCGACCAGCGGCCGTACTGGAACCGGGCCGCGCTCTACTGCATGTAAGTAAGGCGCTGAATCAATGATTTTCTTTTATTGAAGTACGCTTTTTTGGTTTAAAATTTTAGCATCTCCATCCCGCCGGTGATCCTGTGCCTGGGCTTGGGCAGCCTGTTCGGCTGTGGGCTTATATTCGTTACCGGCATGCTGTACGGTATGATGGCACTCGGCAAAAAGTACGTATATGAGGAAAACAATAATAGCACTAAAACAACCCGGGTGTTGTAAATAGTTCAATTAAATTAAGCGGGTACAACATACAAGATCTAAATTTTGACAACAAATTTAGAGATTTATACATAAAGTTGAGGAAATTACAAATCTAATTTAATTGCAAATTTACAGACGAAGTACTAACTATCTAAATTTACTTACTTATATGCATCTCCTTTTTTACCTTTCAATAACATTCTCGGACGCTACTACTATCACTTCTACTACTACTACTACCACCCAAAAAAAAAAATAACATTTGTTCCTACCTAAACTTGTGTGAAACACAACCTTAACATCATCATCATCATCATCATCATCATCATCTTAAAATCATCATATATTACCACCGATACCGATGGATCAATCGTGCAGAGGATCGCGCGAGGATATGGCGGCGATGGCTTCCCCGAACGCGATGTCCCCGGTGCAGGGCGTCCCGTCAACGGACCAACACTCCACCCTGATGGAGGATCCCGACGTATGGCGTCCAACATAAGTCGTTCACTAAATATCAAACCCCTCCAAAACAAAACAAAACATAAAACAACCTACCATAAACCCATTAAGCTTCTTAACAATTTTCGCTGCTCCTTCATCATGCAAAAGCAAAAACAAGCATTTAAAAATACAAAGAAAAACACACACACACACACCAACACACAAACGTTTTGCTCACGGGATTGCAAATCGGAAACTTGGCTAGTTGTGTCTAGAGCCCACTTTCGCCCCGTTTGCTCTCCCTGTATCGCTCGAATACTGATTACCTCCTTCGACGCCATAAACACGGATAGAAAAGAAATCCTCTCCGATTCCCATCGCTGTCATCGCCGTAGTCGTACGTAAGCAGAAGGCAAATCCTTTTCTTCCTGCAAATAAGAACCAAACGAGTCAGTAAATGAAAATAAAAACGCAAAAACAAACAGAACAACATAGATAAGAGAACTAAGCAAAAACACACTCACACACGTACGAGCTCAATCATGTAGAAGGGCGAACACACACACACACACACGCAGTGCTAGCTTGTATGGAAAAGGGGTGTTTCGATAGCTACATTTGAGAGTTAATACCTAATTATTAAAGCTATCGATTAAGTGCGTACGTGTGCATAAGTTTCGTTTAGTGTCAATCAATGCCGGTCACAGTTGGTCAGCAATTATCAAACGTATTAATAATACGCACACGACGAGGGATAAGAGTAATAGAGCAATGGCCGAACGAGCATAGTAGATAATTCAATGGTTTTGTTTGATTAGCTATTTGCCTAGATGATAATCTTTGAATTGCTCGAAGCAATTGCACCAAAATGGAAACGATCCGGTAGTAGCAGAAGTAGGGGCGCCACTAATGCGCCACTGTTCCAGAGAAGCATTTAGCATTTGGCTTTAAGTACCACTTTGTTCCAATCGTTTTGACGTACGTTAGAGCTGCGCTGTGGTCTTGTGTGTAGTGATGAAGTGCAGTCTGATGAAACGTATGCTCTCCCCGCGTTCAACATAGTTTATTTTAATGGTGATAGTAGAAATTGAAGGATCAAAAATCAAATTTACGTGAACTAGAGAATCGTAATTCTATATCGTTTTGATCTCTGTTACTCGAAACATCCCCAACGCATGAAACAGACACACGAAACCCCACTACTTGTCTTGTCTAATCTCCCCATAACACAATACTTGTCCAGCACTGGCCGAAAAGGATGTGTGGTTGTTGGTAGTTGGCGATCGGCTAAATGCGCCACATGTTGATAATCGGAGAACCTTATAGAGAATATCGTTTACCATAATACAATAACCAAGATGCGGTTCAGCACAGGTGACACAGAAGTACCAGCGGGCGTTGTTAAGCAAACCCGTTCACTCCGAGATACCGTGACATACACTTAAACACTGAGAGAGTTCCACCGCGTGTTAGTGGTGCTTGTTGTTGGCATGTGAATCAATCATAACCAGTTGTCCATATTTAAAAAAAAAAAAACAAAGCATAAACCCACCAAAAAAAAACGAAGAAGAAGCAAGCATAATGCAAGTGAAGGGGAGGGAGAGAACAGGAGAAAAGCATATTAATTAAGGCGAAACAAACTACACAAAACACTGCAACATTGGTTTTGTGTGTGTTAAAGAGTGTGTTGAATAAATGAGATCATACATACTTACACACACACTCACATCACACAACCCTCAGACACATTCACACACACTCACACTTACCCAGTGGTAAGGACTCGTGCTTTGTAGAAGTAGTTCAGGGCAACACACACGTTATAAGGACAATGCAAATTAGGATGGATGGACGGTTCAATTAAATAGCAAGGGGACGAGCGAGGGAAAGATTGTGTGGTAACAATCTTCTCCAGTACCCTTCAGCATGATCTCAAACAACCTCCCTTGCCCAACGGTCGGTCGTATGGGGCGCGTGAATCCCAACCGCATCTCTAGTCACTAGAACGAACCTGTGTGTGTGTGTGTGAGTGAAGGAATTAAGCAATACATTATATCGAATATACTACACGAAGAAGGGAGGATTATTTTTGTAAAGTTAAACGAACTACTACGAAGGCGCTTGGAACTTCATTCATGCTGTATGGTGCTTACTTTTAATATGTGTGTTTCTGTTGTTTATTTTTTCGTCTTCTTGTATGGCTCGTTTTTTAAAACGCACACGATTAGTGGTTTACAATCTATTTTAGTTAAGCATTCCCGTACACCCTTTCCATTGCTCATGATAACATAGATTTGTGCGCACTGCTTTTTAAACCATTCCTACTACCAATTTTTGTTTTTTTTTATAACCTGTCTTTGGTTTCTGTTTTATTTACTCTCTCCTTTGTGCTACTCTAATTTCACATCTATTAGTATTATTTGGTATGATTTTATACTTTCGTTTGCATCAATTTGATTTTCCTTTCGTATTTTTTTTCTTTCTTTTCCCTCTTCTCGTTTTCGTTACCGTTTTTTTTACATCGCCATCATTTGAAGAGCGTCGTTAGAGGACATGCGAGCAGCGGCAACAACGTCGGCGGGAGCCAGCTCGTCCGCTGAGCAGGGCAACGGTATGTCGTCAGTCGATGTCATCGGTGGCGGTGGTGGTAGCACCACGACCAAGCAGAACTCCACGCTAGTGTATAATGTCCAACCGATCTCTTACAGCGCACCGCCCCCGTACGATAGTGTAGCTTAAAACGTGTGCGAAAAGATATGAGCCACCCATCAGCACGCATGCAGGCATTGTAGGAAAACGCGAGGAATGGGGCACGGCGCGAGCGCCACTTTTATCTCAAGTGGAAATGGAGGGGTAGGAGGTAGTGTCTGTGCGTGCGTACGTTTGCAACCCAGCTTATAGCAGGACTGCGAGACTGAGGAATGGGGCTGTTTCAGTGAGCATATCATTGTAGGGGCTCGATTTACATCCCTCTTCGAACCGTTTCTTTCGATGCTGCCACGGAGCGTGGAGTAGTTTCATTGTGGAAATTGTGTAAGACCACGTACATTCTACTGCTCAGCTCTGTCTCCTAGCTTGTTTTGGTTTTGGTTATAGATTTCGATGGAAAACAACATCAGTCGTACAGTGTGCTAATTGTACTGAGAGAACATAAAGCAAATGCCATTTGCTTTACTACACCTAATAGGCAACAAATTCTATAAACGAACGCTTGCTTTCGATTTACCTATTTTTGCATTATTTTTAACCCTTGATATGAGCGTACGATGGAAAGTAATTATTTCAAATGGAATTAAACACAAAATAGGTAAACCAACAAGGTGAGACAGATTTTAGTTGGACCTTTTTTAAAACTCACCTCGCATGCCAGAGCGCGGAGAAATTTTCTTTTTTTTTATCCTGTCTTTCTATTTCATTCTGTGCCTATTTTCCTCCCGTCTTACAAACGTCCAAAGCAATGGTTTGTTCACTGTGAACAAACACAAACACACACACTTGTGCCGTTTGGCTACAAAGTTTGTACACATGCATCGCGGCATGGGGAATAATATTTATGAGATCTAAGTTATCGAAATGCTCTGCAAATGTTTCATATATTAGAAAATGTGATAATTTTAGTCCCTACTCTAATCACAAGCAATTGCTACGTTGATGAAAAAAAAAGAATAATCCACTGTTCTGTTTGAGATGCACGCAAACAGAAGTACACATTCCAGAGCTACCTTTCGAGATGCGTGGGGCTTGTGTGTTAGAACAATTTTGCTGTATTCGAGTTAATAATAATTGCCTAGCTTTGACGGGAGTGCAGCACACGGGAAGCAGCTTTTCGAAGGGCCTAAATGGAAGCTGGTCAAGCGAATGGTGGACGGAGCATTCAGGCGCATCTGCTACCCATTGTTCCGGATGGCAGGTGCAAATAGAACGTAAGTTACATATCCCGGAAGCCAACGTTGTTAGTGCTTCTCGCTTTCTTTCGTGTCTGTGGTTCCACCGGTTGGTCCCGTTTCGCTTAGTGCCGGAATGCCCTCGAACTATGGCACTAAATTGAAATTATTCTTACTAAACAGCATGTGTGAGACGAACACAACATTGAAAACATCATTGGGCAGGTGTTGTTTTGAATTTTGTTTGTATGGAGGAAGCGCACCGTTGGAAAGGCTTAATAAAAGAGAGATAGAGAGTTAAAATAGTTAAATAGCATAAATTACCCTGACACATGGAAGGATGAGGAGATGAGTGACACGGCTTGCAAACAAGTTGGGAGCGAAAATCAATAAAGCTTCTGCATCATTTGTTTAGCAAAGAAAAAAGACACGAAAAAGTGCGTTGCGAACCTACGTACCGACCGACGGCGGGGGGAGAGAAGTTAATACAAAAGTCCTCCATTGCGCATGTAGATAAGCATGCATTATGTAAAGAATACCATATTTACATAAACTATATATACATATACATATATCGTGTACGATACAAGAACGATAGAGAAGCGCGCATAGAGAACTAATGAAAAATAAAAAAACAGCAACAGACAACAACAAGAACAACAAAAAAAACACACACACATCGTTGAAGAAGAAAGAATAGAAAACTAGACAAAACAGAATCATAAAAATAAAGAAATGAATTAAAGAAAAAATGGTAGAAAAATAAGAAATATCGAACCACATAAACACGAGTGCAGAAAATAAAGGAACAAGAATATTACCGTTACCAACCTCTTATCTGTGTTTGTCATCGGTTGCATGTGCATGATATTTGAAAAGAAAATAATTAAGTGACCATTATGCCTTTATGCTTCTGTTGGATTTCATTAATCTTTCGTTGAGATTCATTTATATGAATCTTCAGTGATGAGTTATTCGAATCTCGAATCGACTCTGAAACGATTCACGAATCTTAAAAATACTAATGAATCTTCAAGGATCTACATGGATCTATCTACAGGGATTCATGAATCCTTAGAGATGTATGATTTTCAAAATACTGAGTTTGCGCGATCCCACCTAACATCCTCGTCGTGGGTTCTAGTCTCGCTTGGTCCGTCTCCCCGTAGCAAAACTAACTATACGGCTGCGTGGTACTTCCCAAGAAGTCTCGAAAACATGTATAGGCTGGCATGACCACGTAGGTTATTACGCCATGAAGAAGAATAATAAGAAGCTCAAGCTCGATGAATATTTGGAAATTTATGAATTCCTATGTTTCGTGAATCTATTGAGAGTCATGAATCTTTCTAGATTCATGGATCTTAGCAACCGAGATTCAGATTCAATGAATCATTTCTACAATTCATTATGATTGATGAAGTTGAATCAGATTTACCCTATACTACTATAGGCCGGCTCTCCTTTCAGGAACTCGCTCCGAAGGGACTGGTGCACTTGTAATGTTTGCTTATTTCGTTATTTCCTTCATTTCTGGTTTCATACCTGCATGTGCAGTTTTTGAAAAAGCTATTTTGAATTTGTTTAAATCTTTGAAATCGATACCGGTTGTCTGTTGCAGTGCCCCACCGTTTGCCGTCAAGGGTTAATTAGATAAGCTTGGGAAAATAATTTAAAACAATTCTACGCTTTGGTTTCATTTCGAGTTATATATTAAAAAGCGAAAATTCTCTTTACTTACGCAAAATTAGTGGAAAACTTTTCCTAAAACAACGTTATCTAAATTTGAAACATCAAGGATGTTTCTACTCGGTTTGCGCATCGCTTGAATGCAATCTGAAGTAGTGAACCCGCCATGGCGTAAACGCGCAACGCCGAGCCACTGTCAAACGGTGAAAGGAAAGCAGCCCCCGACACTGACATCTGCTGTCTGCGAGTGCGAGAAAAAAGAAAAGAAGTGCAAAAATAAGATTCCTGACAAAATGTAATTATTTACCGAATAGAAATAAGGCTTTTCCGGATACTGCAGTTCGTGGCGTGGGTAAGTATTGTCCTTCCCGGGTGCGGCAGCCCTCCCTAATGGCGAAGAATGCACAGTACAGGTCCGATGGCACTTACCAAACACACATACACACACCCACGGGTCTCGGGTCTGCACGGCTGAGGCGTACATGCAAGAAGATGGGACCGTGTTCTGTCCGACCGTGGGACCGTGGGGCAGGGCGAGAGGCATCTCCGTCGTAGCGAGAAAGGAAAAAAAGTGCCCGAAAGAGGGTACGGTTTCCCCCCGTCCCACTCATCGATTACGATTTTCAGGTGGATGTTGTAATGTTTGGGAGGAAAATTCCCCTCCTGCCTGCAGGAAACGGCCGCAAACATAACCCGTTCGTGTATGGATGTGTGTGTATGAGTGGCTGTGTGTATGCAATAGCCAAACCTTGCGCGAGGGGGCGAGAAGGATGCACCGCGCGAGTGTTGCTACTAGAGTGTGCGTGTGTGTGTGTGTGTGTGTGTTTGTGTGTATCACGTATGTGCTTGTTGCGTGTTTGGCGTGCCCGCTTAGGATGAAATAAGCCTACCGCTGAGGAGCCCCCTTTGTGCCTGCACGCACCCGTGTGGGGGATGTAAAATTTTCGGAACAAATTGCCTCCCAAAAAGGCGGCTGCAATCAGTGGGAACACGGGCCCTCCGGATGTGGCCCTCTCCGCCCACCGACCGGTGGCAGTACGATCCGGAAGTAACGAGCAAAACTAACGCAAACTCTCCCTTCTCTTCTTCTTCCTTTGCCATTTTAGTGATCGTCCATAGCTCGTGCGGGTGTGCGTGCGTGAGAGAGAGAGCCACTTTTGCGGCACATTATTTTTTGCTGTTTGGCTGTAGAAGATGTAAAAAGTAATCGTGTAGGCACACAGAACGACGCCAAAAACGACAAAAGCGAATGGAAGGAACGCACCGTTTGATCTCTTCCCGGCGGGTATCGCAGCGAAAGCGCTGAAAGCGGAAAAACCACTACGCGAAATAACAATTACCGTGTGTGTGTGTGTGCGTGTACGTGTGTGTCAATGTGCGTGTGTGCGTGTTTGTTCCGCGAAGAAGAACGCTCCTGGTAGTTAGTAGTAGCCCGCACAGTAGGCGTTCTTTCCCCTTTGCTGCGTTAGAGTGTAGCATTGTCCGTATTTAGCTGTATATGTGTAAAGTGTTTAGTGTGTGGGTGGAAAAAGAAGAAGAAGAAAATACAGAAAAGAAGCAGAAAAGTCGGTAAAACAAGGATTCGACGGGGAGCAAGCAGCTACCGGAGCACTGTTGCTCGCCAGGTGGTGAATCCCCACCATCCCGGATTGCGGTTCCGGATATCGAAGGCGAAGATTCCCGACAGGAGCTACTAGCTACGTAGTTGCACCAATATCGACAACTGTGGGACGGTTGCTGCTCCGGCTGCACCGTCGCCAGTGTTGCACGAGGGAGCCAAAGCAATGACCGAGGCGCAAGCCAACGAGTATCTCCGGCATCGACTGTGGCAGAAGGCAAAAGGTAGGCAATGTTGAAACAATTTGCTCGTACCATCGAACAGACACGCAGGAAAGAAGTAGCATAGTTTAACCATATCTAAAAAATGGTCCATGCCATGAAACAGTCGAAAAAAAGAAACGTTTAAAGCAATCTGAACAAAGCGAGAGTATAATAGTTAATTACCTTGAACAGTACGCATAAAATAGACCTAAGAAAAGCGTAAAGATATCAAAAACTCATATCGCCAGTTTTCAAACTCTGCAGTAACACGTTTGCGTTTGTTTTACTTTTTACAGACATCTACGACAGCATCGTTGGAGCGTCCGGGAGCGACCAGCCGGCGTCCGGTCGGCGACACTCGAAGGAGCAGGTGATTGCGTGTCTGTACGGCCGCACAGAATGCTGCCTGGAGCTGCGGCAGTACGATCAGGTGACGCAGGACTGCCACCGGCTGCTGAAGCTGCTCGCGCTGGCCGAGAACGCGGCCGGAAGCAACGGCACCAGCAGCGGCCCGAACAGTAACGGAGCGGCCGCCGGCCCATCCTCCTCATCCACCGAATCTCCCAGCCCGACGCCGTCCTCCTCGTCGACCGGGTCCTCCTCGTCGTCAAAGGGTGGTGGTACGGGCGCGAGCAAAACCA
>KI921795.1:0-13120 GCA_000473525.2 Anopheles melas
GAGATACTGGTGTACAATTGATCATAGTACTCTATGAAATAGTGTTAACAGAATGTAGTTAATAAAATGTTCATTCCTCTTTCAACCATCAACCATTAAAGGTGTTTTAGCTCTGTTAATACAAAAATGGTCCGGAGGATGCGATGCTCAAACACGCCCAGAGCGTTTGCAGCATCCACTCGAATGGTCCAAGACTCATGTCCATAGAGAACCAGCGGGCGAATTAATGTACAATATATCTGACAATTCGTGCGGGCTCGAAGTCTTCTGAATCTCAGCAGTCGGTAAAGCCCATAGAATTCAATATTCCCTGCACAATGCGTCTCCGGAATTCGCTGCTGATATCGTTGTCCGAAGTAACGACCGTCCCAAGATAGCAGAACTCCTTAAATACCTCGAGATTGTTGCCGTCAAATAATACACTCCTTTCCAGATGGTATATGTCTCTGAAAAGCAGGTTCTCCTTCGCATTGATTCTGAATCTTAAGTCGGGTGTACGTCTCACACACCTTCGCTGTCATCTTACCGATGATGTCAATGTTATCCGCGACGCCAAGAAATTGGTAGAGGATCGTGCCCCAATGCTGCTTTGATGTTTTAACATTCTGCCACCTAAAATTCCTAAACTTTTACATTTACTTTTCACACGTCATTGTTGTTCTGGTAGTAAGTATATTTTCACTATAGGCCGGATTATTTATATTCCCTTCGCTATTTTAATAGTTGTTCTTTGGACTTTGGATGGTTCTTGATTGTCCTTCATCCATTTCGTTCTGCCTTGTAATTGTCGTAAATATTCAGTATGACAAAGATTCCAAAAATGTTGTACACGTTCTTGCCCTTCACGCCAGTCATTCTTTCCATTTTCTGATACATTACGATAATCCAAGCTAGGAATTCCTTGTAAATGTGATTCAGTAAAAAAATGTCCTGGTGTAGAGGATTCTTTATTTGTGTGCTCATTAGAAATTGCAGTGATAGGCCTGGTAGGATGATCGGATGCTCCTGTAAATCTGGTTCTGTAGAATGCTACAATCTTCCTTCAACTCCAATTATTCCATCTTCACACAAAATAGGATGTAACCATTTCAATGGTGACGACGATGAAACCGATATCTTGCGTTGTAAATTCTTCAATTCATCAGCAAATCAGTTATGCCAATTTTCATAAACAGAGCTCTGATTGGTTGATTTCTTCTACTGCTATGAACTGCGATTCTGGTACTTTGTGGCACAAAATATTTTTATACCGCAATTATTGTCTTCAATTTAGAAAACGAAGAATATAATGTAAATACAGTCTGTTCCCGAGTTACGCGATTTCCGCGTTCCCGACGGATCCGCGTAACTCGAATATCCGCGTAAGTCGAATTTCACGTTTTTTGACTAAAATACTGTTGATTACTCGGAGTTTTTGATTTAATTTAATACTTTTATACACTTTTTCATTTATTTGATATGATTTGTGCAGAAAATTCTAATATTTTTGGCTTTTAAGCGGTTTCAACTTGTAAGCAAAAATAAAATTTACACCGAACCTGAAGCAAATTGCACTGATTTGACATATAATCTGTCAAATTTAGAAAACCGCGTATCTCCGAATCCGCGTAAGTCGAGAACCGTGTAACTCGGGAACAGACTGTAATCGGTTACTTGTTTTGTTAGCAAAACAAACGATTGCTGGCTGTTTCACTTCTGAGATTAATTCAATTCGCTATTATTTGATTTTAGTTGTGACCAATCTACTTCTTGCTGTACTGCCCTTTCAGGACCCTGTCACCATAGAGAATCGCCGATAAGTTCTTCTACTGAATACTCACGACATATCAAGTCCGCATGATTTTGTACTCTTGGTACGTGTCTACAATCCCAATGTTGATTGCAGAACTGATGAAACGCGATTTGCCACGAATATTTTCCACCGTTGTGGTGATGATTGAAGTCACTGGAAAGTAATAATCGAATCCGTCCAAAAAGTCGTTTCAGTCTTGAAGCTAATAGACATTACGACGTTGGAATACAATTGACTGGCTAAAACAGCTCTCCATAATTGCAATTGTGCTATTGAATGCTTTGTAGAAATGGGACCAACCTTTGATTTTGATATCATTAATCTTGAAGGAATATTACCATATTAACTAACTGTCCTCATATAACAACATGCTCCATATCCATGTTCAGAGGCATCACAAAAGAAACGTAATTGTACAATTTTTGCCTTTTCTCCTACAACTACTCAAGGAAGCCAAATCTTTTGCGCATCCGTCAGTTGGCTTTAAAATATTGCCCATTTTTATACCCTCGATATTTGGCCTTCTACCAACGGTATTTTTCTCACAATGATCGATGCCCCTTTGCTGATTGTTTATCCATTTTCTTTAAAGACAATCATCCTGTAATGTGTGACTCTACTATGACTTGCGGAATTTCATACTGGTTTCCTAACAACTGCCAAGCTGATGTAAAATTATTATTACAAATAATACTTGCATTTATAATACCAGCAGCTTCTCCAATAAGTGCTTTCTTCAAATTATGAAGCTTTACTGCGTATGAATCGTTAATCCGTCCATGGTTGTAGCGCCGGATAAGTAAGTAAGTCGGTAAGACCTCTTCTTCCTCTTCTTCTACCTTTATTTGGCTTAACGTCCTACGCGGACATGCCGGCCTATACAGGCTTTCGAGACTTAATACATTATCACGCAACCGGATAGTCAAGTCAATCGTTGCTGCGAGGTAACGTTCCATTCTTGGCTTGAACCCACGACGAGCATATTATTGAGTCGTTCGAGTTGACGACTGTACCACGGGACCGCCCAGTAAGTAAGACATCATTGTTACATACCAACTAGAAACAATATCTCCGAGATTTAGCTTAAAAATAAAATCAACTATAGTTTCGGTTATTTGTAAAACACATTATAGGCAATCGTTAAATTTTAACTGAGATATCAGTAAAGTGGGCTATAGCTGATTGTTTTTATAACGGCAATATTTTTTCTCAAAGCTTGCGAAATATTTTTTAGTGTGTACATACAACATTTGACATCTGTTGAAAAACATTTCGCAAGCAATGTTGTGGAAATTGGAAATTGTATCGGTAATCCCTATATGTCGAAAAGGATTTAAGTAATAGTCAGAAAATCGCCGCATGCGATTTAGCCAAATGCGACAAGAAATGAGTTTTCCCAATTTTCTATCTTTTTTACGTACTATTATGATATATTGTTGTTTCTCTATAAACATAATCATTATTTGACATGATTTTAAACGGTTGACATCTGAAATAAAATCGCAAATGATTTTGATTTTGCCGCATTTTTGTGACAGATTCGCAGATTTGTTTTTGATTTGTCCCGCGAGCTGTTAACGTTCAAAATTTGTGTTAAATTTGTCTTTATGATACAAATGATGGGATGATAAACAGTATGTGAAACCCTGTAAGTTGATTTTTAGTTAGATAATGTATTCGGAAACTTTAGCATCTGTCGCATGGAACGGATGCGTTAAATATTTACGGTGTAAAATAAGTTAACACGCAAGTGAATTATAATTAAGCATGTGCATTAGCAATTAGCACTGAAATAAATTTGGATGTACATGAAAAGCTATGAGGGTAAAATAAATTGGGGAAACTAAAATTCTGTTATTATAAAGATGCGTACAGTCAGGCCAAGGACTGTGTAGGAACGAGTTCAAGTATTAGCCAAAATTGGTTTGGCCATCTTGGATGCCTTTTGACAGCAGAAATCTGGAAAACTCATCAAAACCTAAAACCATTATTATTAAAAGGGGCATCAATACATTTAGTGAAACATTCAATAAACAATTCACAATTTTCTTGTGATCACCAAACCGATTTATCATTTTTATCACAATTAAAATTTGAATCGAAAAGGGCTCTTAGATGTCAAACTGCCTGTAACGAACTGTTCAGGCTTAGGCACGGAAGCCCTGTCAGTTGATTCGTGTTTAACGAAACACGAAGATCATTCGTAAATTGGTAATTATAAAACGCTAGAAAAAGTTACACCAAAACGCGAAAGAAAATTATCCGAAATCGTAAGATTTAACACGAACTTTTGGCTACTTGTCAAATCGTTCTACATTACTTGACCTCGTTCCTACACAGTCCTTGAGTCAGGCTGAGAGGTTAGTAACACTTCACCTGACTAAAGTCCCAGGTAGCCCAGGATAGCACATTACGGCTCTGAATAACAGTGCGGTAGGTAAAACCTAGATAAAAACAAACGCACTCAATACAATAATGTACAATTTTTACATTTACAAACCATAGTTGCCAAATTTCCATCGTAAAAAAATAGATTAGTTGTAAAAGATAAAAAAGCCTTTTATAATGCACTAAAAACTGTAAAATAATTCATGAGTTATTTAATATAGTAGTATATTCAACTATAGGAAATATTGTAATTGTAGGAAACGCTAAGTATATATATTTCTTGCTTCCTATAATTACGCTTAAAGCTCCAAAGAACTGTGAATTTCGTACATAATGTTAAACGCTTTGTTGCATCACTGCAGCAGATGTCTGAAAAAGATCCGTTTTAGCCATAATATCGACTAAATATTAGTTTCTAGATTGAGACAGATTCAGTAATATTTCCAGAATAATAGCGCTAGCTATCTTCAGATAAGGCCAGACACAGTCGTTAGCACAATAACACGGAAAAAAACTGTCCCATTGCGTGGGACCAAAGGAAAAATGAAATGAAATACAATCCCCGCATGTCCAGGTCGTTATACTGATGTACACGAAAAAGAAGTTTCACGTTTTTTCTAAAGATAACTATCATTGCTAAATCATTAAATGACTTCGTTTTTATTATTTTTATTTCAGTTTTAAATACTATACATCATACTCCAGCCGAATATTACGGCAATAGGCACTAGTACAAAAGACACACACAAACACAATTATATACGCTAGCCAAACTTGTACCGTTTTCAAATAGAAAGATGGTGAGTGGCGAAATTGAATTGCTTCCATGGGTACGAACTGTTTTTTTTTATCGACAGAATGTTGAATTCTGTACATTTGCTGAAGGTTGACTGCTGTAGAACACATTTGCGATCATTAACCTGTTTTTAGTTCTTTTTGTTGCTGGTATGAGTTGTCACTTTGCCGTCCTTGTCGATGTGATGGGTCATCTGAGTAACGTGGCCGTTTTGAGAGGAGAATGTGTTAATCGTTGTTGCTGGAGCAGATTGTCCGTGTTCATCGAAGCGGTTGTTCAAGCCACTTGGTCTGTAAATAATAATATTACAAAATATATCAACCACATATCACAAATTGGGCTTCACTGTTATATGCATATCAATGGTTGGCTAAAGTTTTGTTTGCATCATTGAACATGTTTGCATCATTGAAGAAATTTTATTATAAGGTTCACTACGTATGGGGTGCATTTTCCCTACATTCATCAACCGCCCAGGTGATTCAGTAAAATCTCCATCGGATCATCAAGCGAACACATAGAAATAGTTCCGTAAAGCTTATCGTGTAATTAACTGGCGGCTAGTGAAGATAGGAACGTCAACCTGGATAAACGTACCACAAAGAATTCAAAAATAAAAAATACACTTCCAAGGCAATGAATGATAGGGGTGATGGGGCTGCGGAGAGCTTCGAACAACAATGCTGAACGATATGCCATGCACCCTCCCCCATCCACTGAGATAAAGTACGAAGATAATCACTTTAAACCGGATTCTTGCATTACCTCATACTGAAAACGCTCATCTTCAAGAAGGAAGGTGCAAGCCTGGGTTACAGATCAGTGTTTAAAAATAGCCTGCATCACAATAGATAATAGTTGCAAGTGGAGGGTAGGATGTAAGACATCCCTGATAACTAATGTAATGATAGGATGTGTAGGAAATTACGTGCAAGAGAAGGAAGGCGAAAACAAATGGAAGGATTGTAATGATCGGGATCTTAAAGCATACAACGCACCATATGCTTATAAAAGTTTATTTTTATAAAAAAAAAACATATGCTTACCCTCCGCTAGTAATGGATACTGACTGGAAGTTGCCACCCTGTGCGGGGTTAGGGAACTGGAATGCCGGAAAATTTACTGGGAAACCAAAGTTGGGAACTGTTGAAGAAAAATATTAGTAAGATAATTGTGTGCGCTCGCTGGCAGCAGATCGCGTTAACACTCACCTGGAGGAAGTTGGGCAGATCGTCTAGTGCGTTGGAAAATTTGCTGAAAACGATAGGTTGAAATGAAACGGTTTACAAATATAATTCGATAAACTCCTACTGTCTGTCTCCGACCGATCGCACTGTCCCACAATACTCACCGGAATATTGTCAATGTAGATGAGGGGGGATTTATAGCCATGTTCGTCAATTGTGTAGTATGCTTTGGGCACGTAAAAACCAGTTTCTGTAAACAAACAGAGCATTTACCGTAAACAAAGACCATTCCGAGGTTGTTTGAGCATGTCGTTTTTGTACTTGTGTTGGAAATAAAAGGTTTAAAATAACTTATCATACAAATAAAATTAAATACATTAGACGTAGATGGAAAACAACCCTTATCGATTGTTATTTTCAAGAAGAGAGAAAAAAAAGAAACAAAACAAAGCTGCAGATGCTTGCCAGGCACTCGTTGTGATAGGGCTACGCTGTTCTTAAGTTTCAATATAAACCATTTTCAGCCAAGGTAAGCGACAAGATGACCGGTTTATAAACTGGATATTGTAAGATGTGTCGATTTCTTTCTTTTGTCTGATTTTTCTTATTATGATATGAACTAAAAAACAGTCATGTGACTTAATGTAAATATGAAAGACAAGCACCACGGCATTGGAATAATTCGGCATTTTGTTATGCAACTAGTGCTCAAAAAAGCATGACGCAACTGGAAAAATCATTCAAATTATTGAATAATATTAGCAAACATTCTACTTGCAATATGTTTGTGATGCCATATGTTGAAATAATAAATAAGCAAAATCGCATAAATGTTTCGTTAAGATAAAGATCGAAAATCTCTCGATCGAAAACGAACCATCACCTACAATTCATCTAGCGATATGAGTTGTTTTGTTCCTCTTGAACGACTGGCTATGCGTCATCAAATAAAATTAGCTTAATGTCTAAACCGGAAACCTGATTCTTGGGCATTTCCTATAGCACGATTTTGCGATTAGGTTGCGAACATGAATCGAAATCACAAAATTAGTCTTCTTTTTTTAAATAATATAAAACAGGCCAAGCTCTCAATAGCCAACGTTACTAACGTAAGCATAAAGACTCATTTTAATTAGAAAATAACGTAAAGTTCGGTCGGGTAGCCATCGTTGCGTCTTACCGACATAGACGTAACAAAACAGAGCTCACAAAGTCAAAACCTGAGGTAAATATTTGTGTATACATTATGAATCGCCAAAACCGGTTTTTCTGCTTTTTGACTCAAGATGATTATTATTCCACTTCCGGACGAAACTAACCGACCTACGAATATCACAGCGTGAGTTGATCGTTTTGGAGTTGAGAAACTTATTAAGGTTTCAATTATGTTAAAACAAAAAAGAAAAAAGTCCCCATTAATCTCCAAACGGTTATACCTTGTGCAAAGTGTGGAATAAACGCTAACTTACCACTAACTTAACGGTTATTTCCTTTTTTTAAGATTAGAGCTTTTTGTTATAAATCATGGAAATGCTCTTCACAGCGAGGATCACTTACCTGCCTCCGAAGAAACCACAGCAAACAGCAGACATAGCGCAAACGTTAAACAGTACACATTCATTTTTAAGCACCTTTAATTGTTATTTCAAATTTGTAAAGTTAACTAATCTTATTCACTTGTCGCGAAGAGCGCTCACACGTATGGGCAAAAGAAGACTGAAGGCAAACAGCCTATACGATTGATCAGGTTCACGGTAAGATCCCTCCCTTTTGGACACACTGGCTATAACATACAACAACGGGTCTGTCGAACGTGCGATCTTCTTCCGGCCGCGAGCTTGGTATAAATGTTGTGCTCGGGGAATCTGCAAGAAACTTTATACATTTTAACACAACGATACATTGCCAAGACGCTGCCGGATAGCGGTGTTTGCCAGTGATACTGAGCCAACGCTGAAAGCCATCGCTTCGGGGGCCGTCTTCGGGAACATGAGCGTCTGGTCAACGTTACATGTGGTTCTTTCGGGCCGCATCGCCATCGTTAAGATGTGTTGCTCTTTGACTCATTTCCACCACCGACGTGTCATGTAGTGGAGGCTTTTAATGGGTTTCCTCCATTCCACGATGTGGACGGTGGAGCAGCAGTGATCGTTGGACGATGTGTTTGCGTTGCGACTGTTTGCAATTCGTTTTCGTATCCACTCTTTCTCATGTGCGAGAGATCTTCTTTGCAGGTTTTTTGCAACAGTCGCTTAGCTCTGCTAACTCGCAGCGGGATGTTGTGTGTGGGTCTTTCAACATTCTGGGTCTCTTCTTTGATATCCCAGACGTTAAGGGTTAAGGCAACCATCAGGGGCACAATCCCTTCTCATTCTTGCAGATGCGTGATAGTATTCTCAATTCCTATGTTTACTTTACGGTATGAGGGAATTCCGTTCATTGCAGGTACAGTTCACGTTCATTAGCATAACTGTTTTGACTGATGTTCGTTCTCGTAGTTTTTTTTTGCGTCAATCCACTGGAATCAGCAGCAAAACAATTTCATATGATGTGCTATCGCAAACCAGGTAAATAATGCTTAAGGAATGGATTACGTTTCTTTTATCGAATTAATTATAACTCTAAATTAAACAAAACAAACAACTAATATTGTTTCATTCTTTTTGAACATAACAAACCTATGTGACCTTAAACTAGTTTCGTAAACGGAAGCTTGACTTTCCTTGACTCACTGTGCCCCAGGGCGCTGATTTGTTATGGACACTTTGAAGAAGGTTTTTGATTGAAATTCAATCACTTCAGAGATTGTTGGCACTGGCAAACTTACCCAACAAACTTATTTCCCGATGCCAAATAAAAAACTCCCGTGAAACTACCGTTCCCGCGTTATAGTCTCAGCTCTCACGGCTTAAAACATGCCCGTCGTGGGTTCAAGCCTCACATGGACCATCCCTCCATAACGCATGGACTTGACTAATTCTATCCGGCTATGGTGTGGTACTAAGAGGTCTCGAAAAATATGCATGGTTGGCATGAGGTCATTACGCTAAATATTAGAAATAAATAAGTGGGAGTAGATTACACATAAAAACACCTGAAATTGATTGAAAACTGATGTTGTAGCGACGATAACACAAGTAGGATTGCTGAAGAAAAGTACTACATTCGAAAAGGTTGTTTTGTAATTTATCAGCATAAACACTGACTAATGCCTTCCGCTGAGAGACAGATAGATTCACCTATTTCCTTCACTTTACTATAGAGATATTTGTGTTAATGCAAAATAAACATGGCAAAACCAAAACACAGCGATCGGTACAAACTGGGGGAAACCTTTGACATGAAATAACTGATAATGAAGAGCACGGATTGAATTTGGTTCGGTCATTTACTGTCAACATCATGTGGGGATTTCAGTATCAACAAGCATTCGTTCAAGGAGGACTGTAGCAACGCATCGATCGCCATAGTACGAGTACATTAGTCCATTTTTAGGAATTGGGTAGCATAGGTGTTTTTGCATTCGTGTCATGAAGTGTTCACTCGTGTTATTATTGTTGGGGGTTGTCGGTTGTCTGGGAGCTTTCGGAGATGCAAGACAAGGTAACGAACCTAACGACGAAAGAGTGCAATGTGTAAAATGAATCTCATAAATCGGCATTCACACAGATGAATTTCGGAATGGGCCGTTGCTCGATAGATTGGTGCGTTCTCGAAGGCAAAGCGGGGGAGTAAACTATGGCTTTCCCACGTTTCCCGACTTTACCAAACAGGGCCAGTTTACTCACTTTGGACAACAAGGGCTCGGGGGAGGATTATTCTCTCGTAGTGACTTTTCCGATTTTATGCCAGGTAATGGGAATTCAGAACGGATTCACAATATACTTACGTCAACTAATACACCATTTGGTGGCCTAAGATCATTCACAGTTCAAGGGCAACCAAGGATGGACAACAAGAAGCTGTGTATATGATGAGAAAGGAAAAGCAAAGTGCGTAGAGCAACATGGTGATAAGCCCAAGCACTAGACGTGAAAGGAGATAACCTAGGGAGAAATACATTTACCCGAATATGTTTTTACAATACCTGTTAGTTTAAATATTGTTTTCGAATTTCTTCGTTCCTAGCATTGATTTTCGAGGTAATATTTCATTTTTTTGTAATACACCAGATAGTCCTAACAACGAACCATTACGCTATTCTTTCGTGATTTTTCGGATGACATTGTAGGCGAGGAATAGTTCAATGATGAAGAAAATAAACATTCGTAGAAAGTTTGTTAGCAATTGTTATTATTTGTATAAGAATGGACAAAAATTATTTTCAGAAAAATACCTGGGTAGCACTTAAGTGGGAGCGGCAGAATCAGAATAATACCTCCAAGACTTTAACCTGCAAGCGCGAACCTCTCTGTACTAAACTTTATCTTTTAGATAAATGCATTTCCGGTTACGAGCCAAAAAGCAGAACAAAACAAAATAATGTTTAAAAGAGTCTTCACATAAATATTTTACCTTTGACGCACAAACGTAAAACATGTCGACATGTCGATCCGACACAACGTAAATTTGTTCGCGACTGCATTCACGGGTAGCTCGTACAACATTCGTACAACAGCCAAGCTATAACATGCCTTATTTTCTGTGCTGCTTTCAAATGGGCTCGTTTCACTATTAATTGTTGCTATACTGTATCTTTCTTCGAAGGAAACAATGCGACCAGTAAAAATGGATGGAAAAAAAACTGGCTAATTTTACGGCTCGGTAGAGTTTTACTTTACTTTCGCCTTGCGTACGTTATTGCCAGCAGCTTTGGGAGAGGATTGGGCTGAGTTTTGATCAGCTTCCGGAAGATCGCTTTCCTTTTTCTTTTGTTTCTTCGATTTTTCAGTCTTATTCGCGCTGACCACTATTTTAGCGCGTTCTTCTGAGGAGCTTTCCCGCTTAGAGCGAAGAAAATTGGAAATGAAATCGAAAAACAAATATCCTTGTAAACCGAACACCATCGACAGCATCAAAACACGCGTAGATTGGGAAATGTTGTCTATACTGTAAAATAGCGTGAGCACCGACAGGACCATTGTCGCGAAACGGGTAAGAATAAACAGTCCACTGTGTACGAGGCGCACTGTAGAAGGAAGGGAGCATTGATTATCCGAAAAAAGGTTAATTTACGCTTTGCTTACTTACATTTAGCGAACTTGCCCTCCTTATCGACTATATCGACCAACTGGAAGGCATGGGCGACACATTCACAGAAATAGTGCAAGGTCAGGAGAACGAGAGCGATACGTTGGAATCTGAAAGTGGTTAGTCCAGTTAAGTGCTGCTCTTGGTGCTGTTTATAGGCATTGTCTTACATACCCAAGGAAGTAGGCTACGCCGATAATTAACAGGCCGCCCACTGCATGCTGAATCTTGGGTTTTTGTTCGTCTTTCTTCACCTTTTGGAAGTACAGTTCGGGCAACATATGCGCATAGTAGGCCAGTTGAATAATGAAAAACATCTTATGTAGAAAAATCATCGGGTGATCAGGATATCCTTCCCACATTCTTTGTAGGTTTCCAATGTACTGTTCGCGCACAATGAGATCCAATCCCCACAGAAAAGACATTGCGTAGAAGACTACCAGCTGACCGGACTCATTGAAGCGCGACAGTTTGAATTTGGATAAGTGCAGCTTTTTGGATATTTTCTGAAAGTATAAAACATGTTTTATTAGATTCATAAATGTAAAGCTCTAGTCTACCAAGCTCTACTTACATCCAGAACATATTCCTGTAAAATAGCGTGCATGATGATGCAGATAAGGGTGTAGAAAAACACCGCACACGCATCTTTCCAGCCGGCCGTGTACAGATATTGCACACCCATAGGGTTTTCCTGGTTTGGATCGGCTCCGGATACATTGTGTCGTAAGGCAACGAAGGTGCTAGCTAGTGATTGTGTCGGCTGGAAATAGCATGATTGGAGAATATTGTAAGCTTAGCTTAGGTACGGTTTTGTAATTGCCAACCCTTATCCTCAATGCCATGCTGCACACTTCAAGCTAGCCACTGTGGCTCCTACGTGGCAGATTAAACCGTGGCTCATTGATATCGCCGGCGTTTTCGAACGGCGTTTTTTTATGAATTGTGCGTTTGTTGTATTAACTTGTACGTTGATTGTATCACGGATTACACCATGCAGGGACTGGCTGTTTTCAATAATAGTGCCGAAATTTGAATATCACTTACCTGTAGCATTATTCCTACGACGAAAATCATCGCAATGCACGACACAATATCTGCATGGTTCTGAATAACAAACTCATGGCTGAAAAACGGAGGATTTTTATTGGAAGATTTTCTTCCCATTCCAGCTTTGATAGCCATTGGGAAATATGCAAGAGTCCGGAGTTTGAATCGACACTTTTAGCTTTCCAGCGAGAAGGCAGATTAATGCTTAGGAGTTGTATTATCGGGCGAAACGCCGCACCGTGTAGTGAAAGGAAACGCTAACTATAAATTACTATCACGTATCGATTGAGCGGTTAGTTTGTGCGTTGGTACAGACTCAACTCACGCAGCATCCGAATGCAGCGGCTTGTAAAGTTATGTGTTGTTATTTCGATGCCGACGTATTCGGAAAGTGTTTCCCTACAGCAAATAAGCGAAAGGAGATAGCAGTATATGAGAAGCCACGTGCGAATGAAATAGAAGATCAACAACTTCTACGTGGTGAAAAGATGTCATTTAACTGTCATGAAACGATTCCACGTATCGACCAAGATTAATACATACAAATATCAGAAACCAGAGATATCAAGGCAGCCCTGATTCCCGATGAGCAAAATTCTGCTTCATTACCCAATTGACATTTTCTATCACGAATAACCGAGAATTCGAGCAAATTCCCTTAAACTGGAGCCTTAAACCACCGACAAACCGACGTGACACTTCGAACAAAATGAGCTT
>AXCO02009970.1:0-11682 GCA_000473525.2 Anopheles melas
CATTTTTGCCGTCTAATAATCGTAGAAATATTATTAGAAAGTAAAAGAAACTTTTTTGACTTCATTTTAGCGATTAAAATGTATTTTTTTAACATCATTTTAAAAGTCTCATCTCGGCGCTTTCCAGAGCTTCTACACACACCGGCGTGAGAAACCTCTTGTCAATTCTCTCACAGCCATCTCTCACCTGCATTCTCGGTGTATGTAGAAACGCTCTCACAGATAGCCGGATAAAAGGTATCCGGATATGCGGTGCTGTAGCTAAATTCAAATTTTCATCCATACGCATGTTCTCCGTGTAGCTATCGATACCTTCGACGTCGTGTAGACATACCTACGCTCACAACACCCATTGGAGAAACGTCAAAACAGTGTCGCAACCGACCACCAGATGGCCACCGACCACAACAGCGTTTGTTTACATCATTGCCATAGCTCAACCAGTTTTGTTATAGAAATACGCGCAACGTGTGCCTTTAATCGTTTCTTCCGGCTTCAAAGCTTTATCCAAACTAAAAAAATCCTTTTAACAAGTAGCTTTCATCAAGCTAATCCTCCCACGGAGCTCTAGTTACAATGGCAGACCAAGAAATGAATGGCTACAACGATGAGGCCAGCGACTTTAAGCGCAAAAGTAACGCCAGTCTGCGCGAAATGGACGCGGAGGATGACTCGGAGGAAGCGAACAAGCAAACGGAAAAGGTGCAGGAGTACGTCAGAAGCATACTGAACGAACGGATAGCACTGGATCGCAAATATCCCATCGCCGATCGGCTGCTAGAACAGGGTAAGCCGCTCTGCCATCATTCAAGTGCCCACACTGTTGATTAGCTCTTTCCGTTTTGGTTTTGTAGAAGTAGAAACGGCACAGCGGAATGGTAAACCACCCACCAGACGCTACATCGACATTTACCGAGAGAAGCCCATCAAAGTGCAGGTGAAGGTAATCGTGCCTGTGAAGGAGCATCCAAAGTTTAACTTCGTCGGCAAACTGCTCGGACCAAAGGGCAATTCGCTAAAACGCCTTCAGGAAGAAACCATGTGCAAAATGGCCATATTGGGCCGTGGCTCGATGAAGGATCGTAAAAAAGAGGAAGAGCTTCGGTTAGCAATGGATTCAAAGTATGCCCATCTGAACGATGATCTGCACGTGGAAATCAATGCCCTTGGGCCGCCGGCGGAAGCGCATGCCCGCATTGCATACGCACTGGCTGAGGTACGAAAGTTCCTCATCCCAGACAGTAACGATTTCATCCGGCAGGAACAGTTGCGGGAAATGCTAGAAGATCCGGAATGTGATTTTCCGGTTAAGAAAGGGTACCGAAAAACGATGCCATCGCACGCGAATGCAGCACACGATGACCCAGCGCCCAGATCACCGGTACCCGCCTCGTCACGGACGCATCCTCCGCAAAGAAAGATCTATTCGATTCTAGACAAAGCGCGTGCCGCGCTGGAGGACTCACATATGCCACGGTACGAATGGACTTCCTCCAGCAGAAGGAAGGACGTCTTCGTCCGTTCATCCGAATTAAATGATTTTTCATTTACATTTCAGCTCTACAAATTTAAGATACGAGGATTCGCGATATGACCGTGAACATTACGAATCCTCGTACGACTACCATCCAACACCTCCACCGCCTCGTTCAAAATACGATAGTAGTAACCATTACGACGATGAATATCGGCGGGATTATTGCCGCGAATCCAGTTCATACTCTGGTAAGTACTTAATGGTTTAATGCAAAACGAATAATCATTTTCGATGCATACCAAAAACAAACAAACAATTCTATAAACAATATCCTTTGTAAAAACGAAACATTACTGTATATGCTTCGTTCAACAATATTTAAACCCAAACCCTGCTAAATCGTAACTGACACTGTAATACGTCAAACATATCTAAACTTTCATCCAACATCATTGCCAGCTCCTTCCAAACCAAGCACCACATCGATGAGCGATCGATCGTGGAAACCGGCCTCGTACAGTGGAAGTTCGTCGCGTGAGCAAATCGATCTGAAGCATCATGCCGCGCGGGATCCTCGTTCTTCCTATCGCCATACACCGTACGCGCGCCAATCGAAGTAAAATTGCGATACAGGGTAGCGTTGACCAAGCGCCATCGATCAACTAATCGATGCAGCTGCATTTGTAGACTAACAAGAAGCAGTAGGTTGTTACAAACAAAAAATTCAATGGCTTTGGACACTCTTTTATTACGTACTGCGCCGGTTAGAAAGGCGGTTGGAACTACGAAACTCTCTCCCTCTCGCTCTCTCTCTCTCTTGACGATGATTTAGCTCGAAATTTATTCTCGTATCTTGCAACATCATACGTACATTAAACGTGCTGTGTCAATATTAAATGAAAACTCATCATAAATCATAAATAAAAGATGATAAATATGGCAATTCACATTTCGAAATAAATCGCATTTGAATGGAGGAAGTGGGAAATAAAATTAACACAATCTATAGATATTGGCATATTTTAACAATAAACAATTAAACCCGTATAAAAATCAGATTGATGTAGTCTTGCTTTAAAAAAAACCTATCTACTACCGATATTAACAGTTTTTCTTCAAATGTCAACCGTTTTGAATTCCCAGCTATCCAGACATGCTTTTGCACAGCACAATCTGTATTGAAAAAGCTATCCAACCACATAACCAGTTAATATGCCAAATATGTTATAATCCAAAAAGAAAACTAAATAAAAATACTTCAAATTATTAAACATACAACACGCCAATGTGTAAAATACAAACGAGTAACAAACTTATAATATTAAAACATAATCAAATTGAAGCTGCACCTAAAGTGTCTATACTAGAGAAATTTAATACGAACGAAAAAAAATAAATAAATGAAACATTCAATCAATGTACTAACAATATAAATAAGCAACACCATAACTATTAAAGCAAAAATTATTTGAGAACAAAATAGTAAACAAGTACATATTAAGTAAAGCAAAAAGCAAAACCATGGAAAATGTGTTGTAACTTTAACAAGGAACTAGGTGTGTCTCAAACAAAAACATAAATAGTCATTATAAGGAGGGATTATAACAAAATCTACATTAACAAATACAACCAAATAAAATGCTTCAAATATAAAATAAACCATCTACTCAAGCAACACGATCGTAGAATAAACCATCCACCCAAAGGAAGTGAAGTGTTTGTGAAATAAAAGCAGCAATCGTACTGTTCAAATCGAAAACCAATACCAAATGATCGAAAAGATTGAAGACAATCAACCCTACTCCCAACTGCACCTTCACTCCGCTGTAATCGACGAACAATCACAATCAATTGTCCGCCCGCTGATGGTGGACAATTGATCGGCCTAGGCCTAGGTAGCGATCAACTGCCGCAATCTATCGCTACGTAATGTCACACTGCGCTGAGCTATAGGTGATATGAGAATTAAGATAGCATACTTTTAGGATCATATGTTTTACTATTTATCTTTTTCGTTTTATTTATTTGAAAGATGATGATTTATTGCAAAATAGTCGTGCACGTCCAGTTTGTTATTTCTTGTGTACGGACATTTACTTGCATTAATGCAATGGTTCACTCTTGCGTTTTTAGGCAATTGCATTATAAATGCAGCGGTTTTGTAACGGCAATCACTTGGAATGAGCTAATTTCATTAGCTGCTGACATTTAATCCTAGTCGTTTTACCTGTATTACCACTAACAATACTTTTGGTTCATTCGCGCTTCTTGCTCGGAGGGGCTGCCTTCGAAGGATAGATCGCAAACAGTGCCAATTGAATGCCGCTCAGCGTAACGGCCGCCAGGTTCTGGCACTAAAACGAACGGGGACAGAACCGAAAAATGAACATACCACACTACTTACTTGCTTACTAACAAAACACCTCTTACCACCACGAACACATTGTTCAAAATCACACCGTACAGCAGCCAGCTCAGCCCAACGATCGTACCGGACAGGATCATGGCGAACGGGAGGCCCTCCGTGCTCTTGCGGCGTATGATGTCCGGCAGGCCGAACAAAGGCTGCCCGATCAGGGCCAGCATCAACACGGTAATGATCATGCCGAAGCGATCCTCCACCACGGACGGGTTCTCCACCTTGACGTACCCCAGCAGGGTGATCGTGAACAGTGCCGTTCCGCCGACCTGTCGCCAGTAGCTGGACCGCCCGTTGGGCGGCGTGTAGAGTAGGAAAAATGTGGCATAGGCCAGGCTGATCGTCAGACCGACCAGATTCGCATTGGTCATGGCGGAATCGTTCATCAGCATGCCGTGTTGCAGGAAGAGCACAGTGCTGCGGAGAAGAACCAATCCGATTGTAGCGATTGCTCGCGATACCAAACCGACTGCACTTTTGCCACTTACAGTCCGCAACCACCGACGAACGGCATCGCTGAGAAGCCGTCCGTACTGCCCTTCTTCCGGATGTCGTTGCACACGAAGCATCCGCTAAACATTTGCCCCACCGTGAGGATGCCGGCCGCCATGCCCACCTGTTCCTTGTACGGCTGCAGCGCCTCCGATATGGCTTCCATGGTTGATTATTCACTTCCCCACACAACACGACACCAAAACACCAAAAACCACCCTTCCAAGCTCCAAGGTCAGAGCGCGTGTTATGCAGCGCGCGATGTTACTTCGCTTGCCACCGCACATACACTAAGCGACACAGAAGGAACCCGACCCGATGGCCGAATCTAGCATTGGAGCATCGGAGATTGTTTCTATTGCACTGTGCGGCTGTGTTTGTGGTACAGCATGCGCTCACGCAAACAGCTGCCGCGCATCTCTATTCGCTTTGCGCGTCGCCAGGCGCGCACACCCCTTCTCCCTAAATCTTTGAAACGCTTGACGATCGATTACAATTTGCTGCAGCGGCCGTGACTTTGCACGTTTGCTATCGGGATGAGGTAGCGTGTTTGCGCTCGCGTATTCTATTGCGTGCTTGCCAGTAGAAGCCGTCGGTGCGCAAAGTTACAGTCGTGCGCTCTCCACCACGTGGAAAAAGAAGATGACAGTTTGAAACTGAAACCGGGAGCGCGTATAAAACGCGCATTTTCTGTTGATATTTGAGCAGAGAAGATTTTGTTTTACTTGTTTCGAGTTTGTGTAGTGCACGGTCGCGATTTATCTTATCTTATCTTTCCCCTGTTCGAATGTACTGTCTCATACGCAGCTACATCATTTTACGCTGTACGATACGCAGCAAGATTGAAAGGGTAGACTACACGCTTTGAAAGTATTTTTGTTAAGGCTGAATGTTTTATTTATATTTAATTTCAATCTGTCTTTTCTAAAAACGTTTTAGTGTGTTTACTCCAGTAAAGCAACACTTATTCCCTTTATAACATTCAACCTAAAACCAAAAACCAAAATTTTGTTAGCTGCCAGACGCAATAGTTGTCCATAAACAACCACCCTTTCACACACACACACATCATCTGTAGCACAACCATCAGTAGCAAACGCTGATTTCGTTTCGCGTACACGATGCGCCTTATCATCGTAGCCCAGCCAGTTGGACAGCTTTTCCGCTTCCTCGCAGCCCTCAGCAAGATCCCTCCTTCGAAAAGGGATTTTTCTAGCAAACCCACTCGGCCCGCCAGGGGATTATCTTTGCTTTTTCTTCTCACCAACACTGCTGGTGGATGCTGGATAAATGATAAACAACGATAGCTGAACCGTGCACAGACCCATCGCTATGATTTTCTGGACCTGTCGTACGGTATAAAAAAACGGCGTTTATGGTGAATGCATTTGAAACTGGCGGTGGTGCTGTGCCCCAAACAGTCTTACCACTATGAACGTGTTGTTGATGAGCAGTCCGTACAAAAGCCACAGCACGGTTGCACCGGTGGAAGCGAGTATTGCAGGCAGGGGCAGTCCGGCACTGCTTTTGGCGCGAATAATCGAACGCTGTCGGTGCGAAACAATATGCAATACGTGGTACCGTGGGTTAGATAGAGCTGCTAAATCGTTCCACTTTCCGCCAACTTACCAACTGAGCCAGCGGTAGGGCGATGAAAGCGAGTGCGAGCACGGTCAGTACCATGCCCAGCCGGTACATCACGTCGGGACCATCTCCCTGGGCGCCATATGCGTACAGACCAGCTGTAACAGTCGCCACAGCCGCCGTGAGCCGGTAGAGCGCACCTCGCCCGCTCAGTGGCGTGTACCACCAGAACCACAGTGAGTAAAGCAGCGAAAAGGCCAGCGTGAAAATGCTGGTCCAGATGAGTGCCGGTGCTTGAAGCTTCTCGGAGTACTGCAGCTGAAGGATGGAGCTGGAAGTGTACGATATTGAAAAATCAAAAATGCCAATCCAAAGCGGTCGCATTGCTTTACTCACAGTCCACAGCCACCGATGAAGCGAAGCGGTGAAACGCCGGCCGATGTGCCGCGGCGCCTAATGTCACTACAAATGAACCATCCCGCCAGGTACTGGGCGACCGTCAGTAGCCCCGCTGCCTGACCGATCCGTTCCCGGTGCGCCTCCAGACCGGCCAGCATTGGTGTACTAAACATGGTGTTTCAACCGACCAGGGAACGCACCGTACCGTACGTAGCAGCCTCTTGACTCGCCACCGAGCGTGCAACTGTGCGCAATGTGCTGTACACTGAGAGAAGTTGCGACTCACAGCAGTGGCCCGTCATCGCAAACGGTAAATATAGGACGCTCTACAGCGCTTAAGAGTGAGCGAAGATGCTAATCACTCTCTGCTAAATCTGTCGAGATGTAGAGGCTTAGCGAATGGTTTGACTGCCAGCGCTCCGCCGTAAGTGAGAAATGTCTCGCATCGGAATGTTTGTTTTGTAATCAGCACCACAAGGCGCGTGGCTTATCACGATGCTATTAGCTTTTTTTTTTCTTCTTGAAGCAACCTAATAGAATGGAAGTAGGTTTTCTGCAGGAAATGGTTCTGTTTCTATTGCGCTCGACTGTCTGCAGTAAAAAAACACTCTCACCGTTTTAATTAAAAAGTTATATTCAATGTTTCATTGTTTATTTATTCCGCTGTACACGTTCAAGTTCTACTATGAAACATACAATGAGAGATTATTAATTTTGTTACTTTCTCGATACTTGGATGACTTTATATCTATGCTGAATGTCTTTGTCGAATTCATTAAAAAAACTGCTTCAGGGAATGGTTTATAGACCAGTATGGTAGCAGAATCAGTTGAAGGAATGGAGTAGGTACTGTATCGGTTCCGGACCGGCACATGTTTGTGAACCGTTGCATGACGGAGACAATTTACAGGTACAGTATTGATATAAGAACAAAAAAATAGGAACAGTTTCAAGATCTAGATGGGTTCGTGAGGAGCTCCAGGATCGGTTCGGGACCAATTCCATAACCGATGTGTAATCAGGATTGGTTACAGGTACGGTATTACTTCAGGGTTAGTTTCAAAACCGTAATGGGTACAGTGAAAGTTTCAGAACCGATATAGATTTAGTATCAGTTCTAGAACCGGTGTGGGTTCGTGATCAGTTCCAGGATCGATATGGATTCGTGATCGGTCCAGAAACTGGTCGATAATGTTTCGAGCTCAGTTCCAGTAACGGTGTTGGTTCGGGCTTAGTTTTACGAACGAAATCGATTTAGGATCAGATTTAGAACCGACAATGCTTTGGATTTAGTTGTCAGGACTGGTAAGGGTTATTTCCTTATTTCGGTAAGGGTAAGGATTGAGGATAATTTCCCGGACCGATATGAGTTTACGACGCTATGAGCTCTTTTGGAATCTCGGCCAAACTGATAAGGCTAATTAAGAATGACTATGACCAACGTCACTTGCCAGGTGAAGGTGGATGGAAAACTCTCAGGGTCTTTTGCTGCCACCAAAGGTCCATCCGCGACTCAAGGGTGGAGACTACGAGAACTGTCTTCCATAAGCCAAGCCAGATCCTGGCATACGCTGATGATATAGACATCATTGGTCTGTGGCTCTCCTATGTACCAGAAGCTTAAGCGACGACCAAACTGATGGTGGCAACATAAACGACCCTACCAATAACAAATACAAACTTACGTAGGCGTGACATACGGATCAAGTTCGTACAGATCAAGATCAAGATCGTGCAGTTGATACGCAGGCTCAGGTTGGCTGACCATGCCGACCCAGCCCTTAAGGTCTTTTTAGGCCGTCCACAAGCACAGAGGAGGCGTGGTAGGCCCAAATTGAGGTGGCAAGATGCCATTAAGGCCGGGATAACGGACTGGCAGACATAGGCGCAAGACCGTGACCGGTTTCGGACACTCCTGAGGCAGGCCAAGACCGCAAAGTGGTTGAAGCGCCGGGTAAGTAAGTAAGTAAGATATGAGTTTGGAATCCATTCCAGGAGCGGTATGGGCTCGGACCAAGTCTAGGACTTGTATTGGTTGGAGCTCAGTTTCTAGACCGGTATGGGTTCAAGATCCGTTTCTGAAACGATATAGGTTCAGAAACGGTTCCAATACCGATATTTATTTTATTTTATTTATCGATTATTTCCATGACAAGCTCAGATTAAGCATTACGGTCAAGATCAGCATGGGTTTAGTTTATGTTTAGTTCCAGAACAAATAAAGCTAGAAAATAAGATCCATGACCGGTAGGGATTCAGGAATAGTAAAAGGTCAATTATGAATTTACCATTCGTTGCTAAACTCCGTTTCGTTAGTCATATTCATCTCAGAATTAAGTATACAATATTGAAATTGCGTTACATGTCCCCAGTTATAACCTCTCCAAATTAACCAGAGTCATAAAAAATTACATATCTACCGCATAAAAAATACTTACCATTACGGTTGCAACAACGCTGATCGCTCTGGCTCTGTTACATTTCCCTTCACAATTTGTTTGAAGATACACAATGCTACACCATTCTTCCATCCGGTTGATTTGCCGCCTCATTAACGACCTGCTTACGAACGCCACCAACCCCTCGCGAGACCCTCATCAGAAAAGGCCAAACTTTTCCACCTTTTAAAGGAAGGAGAGGAAGAAAGAGAGAGTTAGTCGAGAATATCCGGCAAAACGGCATATTGTTTTGGTTTTCAATTGTACCCATTTTATAGGGATTCTGTTCAGAGGGGATAAAGCATTCGAAGACAGCTGCGATTGCCGGAAAGACGCTATTTTCCTTCCATTCGCAATCGTTGTCTTATGACGACAGGAAAGTGGGGTAGCTTTTATTGAGGAGGATGCCTTTCAGGATTGTAAAAGGCGACGAGACAAGATGATATAAAGTTTGACGGGATTTTGTGCAATCGAGTGGTGGTAGTTCCCAGGGGACAGCAAAAGGTGCAGGAAAGCATCTCATTACCATGCAATTGCGCGATAGTGCATCCAAACAATACAGCGGAGAGAGCAGCGATCGATGGCAAAAGACGCGGATGGCACGAAAATAAAACACTTTGCCACCAAGCATTTCCGTTTGCTCTGATGCACTACGAGCAGGTGAAATGATTGGTCCTATTGTGAAGCCGCTCTATTCGCGTTTATGGTCTTATGGTGAAAAGCAAACGCAAACAACACAACAAGAGTAGAGTGAATGGCTTTGTGTACACATTGTTTTTGTGTGAAATTTACAGTAATGCATCTATTTTATGTGCTACGCTGCAGCTCGATCCATACTGTGGAAGATTATCTACTGTTTTAAAACATGTTTTTTTTTCACATTATCACTTTATGAGTTAAGTTTCATCAGAACTGATGAAACTTTCAAGCACTTTAAAACGGAGCGGTTTTTTTATTCAATTGTGAGTTGGATTTCTTAATATTCAAATGCTACAATTTGAGCTCCAACTTTATAGCACATCCATTACCATCAAGATGATGATGATGATGACGATGTTGTCTTCTTCAAGAGAAACGAAACCAACGCTATTCGCGATTGGTGTTGTTGTGGTGGGCGTTATGCGCCTTGCGTTGGACACCGCAACTCGCTGAACGGTCGTAATCTTTATGCGGAACAATGACGAGCATATGTGCCGTGTGCTGGTGGATGGTATGAAATCGTTGGAATATGCACTACCGTAAGGGCAGGTGGGATGTGATAAGATGCTCTTGCTTACCAGACAGTTCATATCCTAAGTGAACGGAGAGAAAATACGTTTCACCTTGTGCAATGTGTATATCTTTCGGTTTTGTTTTTGTGCTCTATTTCTAAAACGAGCGATAAAATGTAAGTCTCATTCGTAGATTGTAGCTCTGAAGATCCGAACTCATATCGGTAGAGTTTAATATAGCTTTGCAATGTAACGAAACCCTCTTTTTTATATGGAAAAGACTGTTTCGGGACTAATCGCTGGTATTTGCTAATCGACTTGTCGTATGCTTTTGGAACAGTATTTTCTCAAATATATGTGTCACAATATAGGTGATTTCAAAATAGCATTTCTGTTATCTAAATAGATTAAATTAAGGCGTAAAACAGTAATTAGTAGCATACCATCTTTAATTTCAATTGAGAAATATAATGCATACTATACCATACTTGCGATACCAAATCACTAATAAAACAGCCTTTGAAACAGGCGTGCAATAGTTTGCTAAAGATACCAAATTGAACTTAAGGCAGTTGCGATACAACGCAACCACCTTCGCTGTGGCCGCTCACACATACAACCCCAACAAAGCACACGCTTCGTTATCGGAATGATTGTGCTTATCATTTGGCCATGCTCCAACGGTAGGTTAAATACGTTTTGATAAGGCTTCAACCACAGCCTCTGCCACGACGACGACGACGGTACCTTCTACAAGGGAAAGGCTCTACCACGTACCCTTAATACGTGACCGTCTGTGTGTGGACTGTGCCATTTAGTTAGTTGGCTTGTTACTGCACGCAACAGTTCCATGCGTCACATCGGTAGGTGAGACAGTAATGGATGAACCACTACTGAAGCGGGTATCTAATTAGTCAGCGTCTGTCCATCATCGCGGCAGACGGTGCTGACTCTGCCCTTCTCGGTCAGCTTTTATTGACTTGCCAAAAGTGGCGGTCTAACGATGGGGCCGCACGTAATTAATGGACGAAAAGCGAGCGTGAAAGCATAACATCCCTATTGCCGCCGCATACCACCATTCATAAGAGTCTCATGCGCAAGCGAATCATTTCACACCCATAGCATCGCGTCACGCGTGTCACATTCTTATCGATAGTACCTTGGAAAGGAACTTATCCGTATTCGCGTTTTGTGATGCCGAGTGCACGCATAGGACTTGTTTCGTACCAGAAACTTTTCATCCCAGATTTACGCCCAATTTTCATTTCGCTACGCTCGTTTTGTCTTTTATTTTCATTAAATCTCGAAAAGTTAGCAGAACGCAGCACAAATAGAATAAAAGGAAACGATGTCAATTATTGTTACTGCGAGCTTTCCTGTATGCTGCCGCTGCATAATTACTCGAATCGTGGAAATTGAATAGAGATCAATCATCTACACCAGGTATGTCAAACTGGCGGCCCTCGTCAATGTTGAATGCGGCCCGCGAGAATATTTTGAGAATTGCTAAAATTACTCCAAACCAAAAAACTGTTATTACTATCTGTCGAAGTGTATTAAATTTTCCAGAGAAAAACTCATTTTGTATGTTTTTCGAATCTAACATGAATGTACCCATAACATCTCATAAACTTATTCTACACAATCGTACAGAACAATCGA
>AXCO02009973.1:0-11673 GCA_000473525.2 Anopheles melas
TCCCCGTACACCGAACTAACACGTACTGCATTCCTATACCGTTTGATCATAGTGCCAAATTCTGGAACGACAGCCAAACTGACGACCACCATTGAAACGTACCGCGCACAGCTGTTTAAACTAATCGTAAAGGCACATTGGCACTGTAAAAACGTCCCAACACCCTAAGCTTGGGCGGCACAGTTGAGCGGTTCGTTCTGTTAACAGGTGCGCCAAGAAATTCGACGCGAAGTGTAGTGTTGCATACAAAAACTGTCAAAAAAAAAAAAAGCTCAATCCTCTTATAATTGATAGTTACCGGGTGCTGTGTAATGAGCAAAAGTACAGATATTATTTGCTGCAATACGTACATATAAACCGAAACGTAAGTGTAGCTGTACCGTCTCTAAAAGTGTGAATGTTTTGTCTGGCTTTCGTGGGGATAAACCAGCCATTTAGCAACCAAACACTTCCAGATGATTCGCACTAATTCAGGAAAACACGTTTAGGAAAGCAACAGTACTGTATCAATGGTGGTGTTTTGTTTCCCCGTCGATGGACCTGCCGATCGATCGTAAGCGGAACCAAACTGCTGCGAACCGGCGCCGGCCCTTCCACTGAACGCTTTTGCGCAAAATGGACGCATCAAAAGAGCACTCGGCAAAAGTGAAAGTGTATATAGAATCAATTAGGATGTTTTAAAATTATCATTAAATCACGATTGGAATATTTGCAAAATTAGGTAATAGTAGCTTACTTGTGTACTCTCTGATCGCTGATCATCGAAACATGAACAATATGACCTTCTTTCACTCTTACATTACACGCCGTGTGCTCAAGCTGATCAATACTCAATCAATAATTCATGTAGCACCAGCCAAAAAGAGCCATGATACCTTCAGAACGTTCACCAGCTAGCTAATAATCCACAAAAATGAAACCAACTCCAGCAATATCACCGTTCACATTCTGCCACTTGTTTGTAACGCAGGATCGAGCAGCTGATTTGCTCGTTTGTTTGCTTAGACACTTGTCACCATCCCGCCGTTCGGCAGTCGCAAAAAGGCGGACACTCCACTTTACTTGATCTTCCCGAAATAACCCAAATTTACACCAATTACTCAAAACAACTTGAACCGGAAAACACAGAGAAGAGCGTGAATGTGGGGTTTTGTTTTTTTCTTCCCCCCCCCCCCCCCCCAAACTTTTTCAATGTCCTATGCTCGATCGTATGGTACGGTTGGCAGTTTGGCTGGCGCGATCGTAACGAACGGTTGTGCTTGTAAGAAGCTTTGAATTTCCTATTTACCACTTTACCTGACAGCGGGTTACATACAGCGGACAAAACTAAAACATGGTGTGGAAACAGTACGGTATAGTGAGCGTAACCCATCGTGTGCTAGGCTCGTTAAGAAGGCCGAAAAGCGTACGCCCGGGTGAGAGTGGTGCTAATAATGTGCAGAACGGTGAGCGCCGTAAGACGCCGAACGGAACGCCACCAACTGATGTGCCGAAGGTCATCTTTACCGTAGACGATGAGCAAAGTTGGGCCTCGATCGATCTTGAGTCGGGGTACATCGATCGTACGGCAAACGGTGCCGACAGTGCGCACGATGCCGACCACCATCTGACCACGTGAGTGCAAAACAGGCAAAGGAGACGCCTGGTAGTCCGTAGTGCAATTGGTGTTTCCAGTGCAAGCCTTTTGAAATGCGATCGCTTTCCATTGCTAGGGATCCCCTTCCACGGCTGGAGCATTACCGCACCTCACTGAAAGCGATTCGGCGGCCCTCGATCGGCGAGCTGCACGGTGATCTCGACGAGCAGAACATGGTAAGGCATGGTTTCGCAAGTTTGTACACGCACCCGCATCACCCGCTCGACGCATCAACGCTTCCTGTCTCCCCGCAGGGTGCAAACGATAGGAGTGATTCGTGTCAAACCGACCCAGACCATGCAGGCGTCCGGCTCGGCTGGGTGCAGGGTGTGCTCATACCCTGCCTGCTCAACATCTGGGGCGTGATGCTGTTCCTGCGCCTCAGCTGGGTCGTCGCGCTGGCCGGCATCGTGCAGACGCTGATCATCATTGGCCTCTCGTATCTGGTGTGCGTGATAACGACCCTGTCCCTGTCGGCGATGTGCACGAACGGGCAGGTGAAGGGCGGCGGCATCTACTATCTCATATCGCGCTCGCTCGGTCCCGGGTTCGGTGGTGCGGTCGGGATCGTGCTCGCCTTCTCCAACTCCGTCTCGGGCTCGATGAACACGATCGGGTTTTGCAGCTCACTCAACCAGCTGCTCGGTAGGTGTGTCTGCCGCCCCCCAGCGGGTGGGAAAATTCTCTAGCAAAGCAACCACTTTTTTTTCACCACACAGCGAGCTTTGGAGTGAAAATCTTCGACGGTGGCGTCAACGATATGCGGCTCGTCGGCACGCTAACGATCCTGCTCATGATGATCATCGGTGCGGTCGGGATGGACTGGGAAACGAAGGCAAGGAATGTGCTGGTCGTTGCGATCGTGCTCGCGATCGGTGGCTTCACGGTGGGTGTGCTGCTCGGTCCCCGCACCGATGCCGACCGGGCAAAAGGATTTACCGGCCTGTCCGGGGAGCGGTTCGTCGACAACCTTGGCCCGGACTACCGGCACAGCGAGGGCATCGAGCAGGACTTTTTCAGCGTGTTCGGCATATTCTTCCCGAGCGTGACGGGCGTTCAGGCGGGGGCCAACATTTGCGGCGAGCTGAAGGACCCGGCCACGGCCATACCGAAGGGCACGCTGCTGGCGCTGCTCATTTCCGGCCTGTCGTACGTTGCCTTCGTACTGCTGGCCGGTTCGGCCAGCTACCGGGATGCATCGGGCGATCTGGCCGATCTGGTCAATGGTACGTTCGGTCGCTGTAGCGCCGGACGCCAGGAGCATTGCCGCTACGGGCTGCACAACGACTACAACATCATGCAGCTGATGGCCGTTTCCGGTGCGCTTATCTATACCGGTTGCTTTGCCGCCACGCTCTCGTCAACGCTCACGAATCTGACGTCCGTGCCGCGCATCATACAAGCGCTCGGGTCGGACCGGCTCTACCCGGGGCTGACGTACTTCGCGCAAGGGTTCGGCAAGCGGAACGAACCGTACCGCAGCTACGCGCTCGTGCTGTGCGTCTCGGTGCTGTTTGTGCTGCTCGCCAACCTGAACCTGCTGGCACCGCTCATCACCAACTTTTATCTCGCCTCGTACGCGCTCATCAACTTTTGCACGTTCCACGCGGCCACGGTAAAGCCGATCGGTTGGCGACCGACGTTCCGGTACTACAACCAGTGGGTCAGCCTGTTCGGGACGGTGCTGTGTGTGCTGATCATGTTCCTGATCGACATCATCTCGACCGGCGTGACGATGGTGCTGATCTTTGTGCTGCATCTGGCCGTGATCTACCGCAAGCCGGACGTGAACTGGGGCTCGACCACGCAGGCGCAAAGCTACAAGAGTGCGCTGTCCGCCGCACTCAAGCTGAAGTGCGTGGGCGACCACGTGAAGAACTATCACCCGTCGGTGCTGGTGCTGACCGGGCAGCCGGCCACCCGGCCCGCCCTGATCGAGCTGGCCCACCAGATCACGAAGCGCCAGGCGCTGCTGATCGTGGGCGACGTGGTGCGGGACCGGCTGTCGCACCGGAAGCGCGAGCTGAGGTCGCGCGACTGCCGCAGCTTTATGGAGCTGCGCAAGATCGAGGGCTTCTATCAGCTGATCGATGGCATTGGGTTGGAGAAGGGAGTGCGCGCGTTAATACAGACGTCCGGGGTGGGCAAGCTGTCGGCCAACATTGTGCTGGTGGGGTACAAGGCGGACTGGATGCGTTGTCCGGTGCAGGAGCTACAGACGTACTACAATGTGCTGAAGTGAGTTTAGCACCGCTGGATCATGATGATGATGATGCATTCGTATCCGTAATGTGGAATGTATTTTTTCCGTTATTTTACAGCGATGTGTTCGACAATCGGAAGTCATTGGCCGTGTTGCGACTGCCGAATGGGTTGGATTTGTCCCACCTAACACCGGACGGACCTCCGCACACCGGCGGCAGTCTGGGCACGGTCGCGAACGATTCCTTGTCGAGCCTACAGCAGCAGCAAATCATTGACGCCTCCGCAGCCCAGCAAACCACCAACAAGCTCATGTACGTCGATTCTAACCTTGGGCTGCAGGGCGCCGGAAAGGTGGGCCTAACGGAAAGCCCTTCCAACACGAGCCGGGAAAGCATCGCGTGCTCGACGCGGGCCGAGTCCCGCCTGCCGCTCGAACTGCACGACCGGCTGAACGTGTTCCGGCACAAACAACCGAAGGGTACGATCGATGTCTGGTGGCTGTATGACGACGGTGGCCTTACCATGCTCATACCCTACATCCTCTCGATGCGCTCCAAGTGGGCCGACTGCCAGGTGCGCGTGTTTGCCCTCACCAACCAGCAGCGGGAGCTGGAGCTGGAGAAGAAAAAGTAAGTACTTGCATTAGCTTCCTCCTTGTAAGGCTGATTCCCTTTTGCTACCCGCTCTCCACTCAGCATGGAAAACCTGCTGGCGAAGCTACGGATCGACTACTCCTCGCTCATCATGCTGCAGGACGTCACGCAACCGCCCCGGCCGGAAACGGTCCAGCTGCACCAGCAGCTGCTGAAAAGCTTCGACCATCTGCCGGCCCATCTGATGCCACCCGAGGTAAGCTCGCCGGAGCGGGTTGCGCTGGCAGAAAAGACCCATCGCCAGCTGCGGCTAAGGGAGATGCTGCTGGAACATTCGCTCGAGGCACGCTTGATCGTGATGTCCATGCCGATGCCGAGGATGGTACGTTTGCCGCACGAAACTGCCGTGTGTGTGTGTGTGTGTGTGTGTGTGTGTGTGTAAGTTCGTTTAAATTGTTCTTTGTTCCCTTCCGCACCCAGGGTACCGTTTCGGCCTCGCTGTACATGTCCTGGTTGGAGATGCTGTCCAAGGACATGCCACCGATGTTGCTCGTGCGCGGCAACCAGACTTCAGTATTGACGTTCTACTCCTAGGTGCGGTGATTTGCGTGTCGAGAGATGTTTTGGTTTAATGCTTCTACACTAAAATAGATGTTAACTAATGGCAATTAAAATGGGACGCAAATGGAAAGCGACATTAAATCGGAGAAAGAAGATTTATTACCTAAACATACACGTTATGTTATACACTTTTACACGCTGTTATTCGCACTCTCGCGCAGGGCAGTGCCGTCGGTCATCAAATCTCTCTGTTCTCTAGCCCTACTTTTAGTGCTTTTTGCTACTACCAGTAAGTCGGCGGTATCGGTCGCAAAATGGGAAATGTGTATCGCTACCCCCGCGAGACTCTGCCGGATGAGGCGGTGTCCTCTAGTCAATGATGTTCACGATCGTTCACGACAGTTCGTGAAAACCCTTCCCCGCTTTAAACGGGTGTAAAGTAAATGTTTGGAGAAAGTTTTGTTCTATTCTATCGCTAGCTTGCTGTTATAAAACCATTGCGCTTACTGCACCAACTGTGCCCCCATTGCTCGGTGCTCGAACCACCCAGCAAACAGGGAGCGCTTACTACGAACGGCGACTCGCACGGTAGCCACCGTGGTGTCTGCTCCCTACCCTCACTTCACCCCCTCCTCTCCGACGTACGTGCGCCTCGTCGCCACTGCTGCCCGGCGCCCTGCGCTCGTCCGGCCGAGCGTGGGACGATTTGCGATGATGCTCGCGGCTTCGGCTACGCTGCCGCATTTGCTGCCCATGCCGTCCCCTAGCGCCGCCGCTCGGCGAGCGACGCTGGCGCCCGTTGTTGTCACGCTCCAGTGGCCGATCCTCGCGAGACCTTCCGCGACCGGACGGTGGGCGTATCGGCACGCGGGCCCGCTTCTCTTCCAGCCCCGTGTGTCTGCTGTCCAGCTCTTTGCCATGCCTTCGGTTGTCCAGGGAGGACGGCACATCGGCAAACCGTCGGCGCCGTCGCTCGCGGGGACTCATGGGCGGTGAGGGAGGAATACGCGGTCGATCGACAGCCCCTCTTCGGCGTCTAGGATCGGTGAGCTCCTCTTCCCCGCTGCTGCTTCCCGACGTTTCCTCTTCTTCCTCCTCTACCTCCTCCTCCTCTTCCTCCGAGTCGGACGAGGAGGAAGATTCATGGCGAGCGGCGCCCTTCGCCCCGTTCGAGCGACCATCGGACCGCTTCGGTCGATGCCGGCTTTCGCTGCGCTCCGGCACCTTTTCGCTCCTGCTCCGATGGCTCTCGTCTTTGCGCTTCTGTCCATTCCCGTGCACCGACGGTTCGGAAGGTTTTGCGTGATTACGAGCCCGTCGGTCGGACGCATTCTCGGCGGCCTGCTGTTGTTTGCGCTGCTGTCTACGTCGCTCTTCATCTTCGCTCTCCTCTTCCTCTTCCTCCTCTTCCTCTTCTTCTTCTTCTTCCTCCTCTTCTTCGTCCTCCATTTCCTCTCGTTCGGCTTCCTTTCGTTTCTGCAGCTCGCGCTCTTTGCGCTTCCTGAGTTCGCGCTCTTGGTGCTTCTCGAGCTCGCGCTCTTTGCGCTTTTCCAGTTCGCGCTCTCTCTGCTTCTCGAGTTCGCGCTCTTTGCGCTTTTCGAGCTCGCGCTCCATCTGCTGCCGCAACAGCCGCTCGCGCACCTCCTCTTCGATCTCTTTCGTCGTTTTCGCGCCGAGCGTATCGGTGCGCACGATGATGCGATGCTTCTTGAACGATTCCGACACCATGGACGGTTCCTCGTCCTCATCGTCCATAGCGGCACCGATACCGTTCGGTGGCTCGGGTGGTGGTGGCGGACCACCGGCGACCATTCCAGCTTCTGCTTCCGGTTCATCTTGTGCTGCTGCTGGTGGCATTTGGGGTGCCGGTTCCGGTGGCGATCGCGGTCCGATCGGGCCGACCACCAGCGGCGGTTCGGCAGGTTCCGGCGGTTCCTTCGGCGGTTTCGAACGGTCCCGCTCGGAACCATCGCGCCGTGATCGGGACGACCGATGGCGTCGGGAGGAGCGGTGCTTATAGTTGGAGCGCGAGCGGGAGTGTGAGCGGGACCGCGACTTGGAGCGCGAGTGACCCCGCGAACGGGAACGCGATCGGGACGGTGGTGTTGCCCCGCGGATGGTTGAGACGAGATTTTTCGACGTCGGTTTCGACATCTGCACGGCCACCTTCTTTGCGTGATCTTCCGAGCGCGAGCGCGAACGTGTCCGCTTGCTGCGGCGGTGGCTGTGCGACCGGGATCGTGATTTCGATCGGCTACGGCTGTGCCGATGGTTGGATTTGGATGTGCGGGACCGCGAGCGTGATCTCGACCGAGATCGTGAGCTGGAACGGGAGCGAGACCGACGGCTTCGGCTTCTTCGACGGCTGCGGCTACGGCTGCTTCGCGAGCGTGAACGACGGCTTCGACTGCGACTGCGGCGACGATGCCGCGAGCGGGACCGCGACCGTGACCTTGACCGTGATCTGGAGCGCGAGTATGACCGACCTTCGTCGTAATCATCGCGCCCTCCTCCACCACGGTAATAATCATATCCTCCCCGGCCTCGATAACCGCTACCGCGACCACGCGACACACCACCGCCCTGTCCGCCACGGGGATACCGTGGCCCCCTGGTTGCAGTACGATACGCACCCCGATAGGCCATGGAGCTGTAGTACTGGGCGTAAAATGGATCGTACGTGTACGGATAGCTCATACCGGGCCATTCCATTGCCGGATACATGCTGGCCGGCGGGTAGCCCGCCGTCGGGACCATCGGATGACCGTACCCAACCGCCCGATCGTACGGCATCGACTGGGCCGGATACTGTGGCTGCACCGGTGGTGGTTCTTCTTCACGTTTGCCCTTCTCGTCGCCCGACAGCAGTTCCTCCTCGTCCGAGCCGTCGGACGAAGAGGATCCGGAACCATCCGACTTTTTGGACGAGTTCGTTTGCGACTTGCGTTTCTTTTTTGTCTTGGTACGCGGCGTATCGCTCAGAATGCCATCGTCGGAACTGATCGTGTTGATGCTGGGCGAGCGGGATCGTTCCACCTTCACGCCCAGCCCCGTGCTGAGCACCTTCTTAAGCACGCTGCCGTCCTTTGCCTGCTTCAGCCGCAGGCGCATCTTTTCCAGCTCCTTCTCCTGCGTCGCCTTCAGCTTGCTAGCCTTCTTTTGTCGATCTTTTATGGACGATGTGCTCATCGTCTCGATGCCCTCTCCATCGCTGGACACGATACTTTTTCGCTTGCCCTTTTCTAGCGATTGCTTCAGCTGTGGAGAATGAAAATAAGCATTACGTACAATATAGTATCCTTTGTTAGCAGAAAAAAACACCTTTACCTTCATACGATCGAAAAGTGCATCGAGCAGCCGAATGCTTTCCAGTTTGCGCTGCGCTTCGAGCAGTTTCTTTTCCTCCATTCGGATCTTTTGATTAATCTCGTCCGACTCCTTCTGTCGCAGCTTCTGCAGGTGCTTTTCCTTGCGCCGCTGTTCGCGCAGCAGTTGCTGCTCAATTTCGGCCTGACGCAACTCTTCTTGCCGTTTTCTGCGTACGGAAACGGAAAAAAATATCAAACAGATAGTAAAAAAAAAGAGATTGATTAAGGTAAAGACGACGACTCGGTTGCCTATTGAATAGCCGTGTCCGGCTCCTAGAAAGCTGAACAATGCCATTGCCATATGGACTTTCCAGAAGAAGAAGAAGAAAATAAACTTAAAGCATAACGTTCGCGTTAAAGTAAATAGAAAAAAGGTCTGTTTAACATAAGTATTTCAACTCATACGGATATGTTTCTAAGGCCTCAAATACACGAAGCGCATTTCTCCGGGCGTGGAGACGCGTATAACAGCTGCGCAGAGATACGCACCGTGAGCATTTCTGCGTTTCCGCGGTAGCGCGTTCGAAGGACATTTAGTTACTACGAGGATTGACATCCGAGTTATACGCTTTAGGCCGCTGCGAGCGCGCTTCATGCATTTGAGGCCTAATAAATCAATATAATTAAACACATTCGCAAACAGTTCAAACCTTTCTTGCTCCTTGCGTGCTTCCTCCTCGGCCACCCGCTTCTTCTCCAGCTCCTCCTTCTCCCGATCCGCGGCAATCAGCCGGTCGCGCACGATTTGGCGCTTCTTCACCGTCGCGTCGCTCAGATGCTTGGTCCGATCGAAGTCCACCGCTATCGTCATGGCCAGGTTGCGTTCACCCTCCTTGCGCACCAGCTTCATCCCACGGAACTCGTCCATCGCCTTCACGAAACCGACGTACTCGGAGAACTGCACATACCTACACGCACACACACACCCCGCATAAAAGGAAGAAAGGGGTAAAGGGAAAGAAGAAAAAAACAAACAAAACACATAGCGAAACAGAGATTCTCTTTAGAAAAGCGATGGCCACACGGTTCGGCATGACCACCGTCGGCTTCCTCGGGATCCTCCACTCATGTTGCTGGGCTTCCTCCTCGGTCGCCACGGGATGAGAAACGGACCGATGCCGGTAAAAGCACGCAATCACACACACACATGCACACAACACATACCCTTCGAAGTACATCTCCTGATCGAAGCTAAACTTCTTCATGCCGGACATGTGCGCCTTCATCTGCGGCCGGTACGGGTCGCAGATCGGAATGTCGACCGCCCGCACCTCGCCGAACTTCTCGAAGATGCGCTTGAAGATGCTCTCGCTCGGCTTCGCACCGTCCTCGTTCTCGGCATGACGCGGGCAGAACCACTTGATTGGCAGGTTGCTGAAATGGATCGTGTCCGGCCGTTCGCCCGCCTTCATCTCGTCCATGTTGCGGGCATCGCGGAAAAACGAGTCCCAATCGTGCCGGGTCGGGAACTCGTCCTTCGCTTCCGATGCCCGCACCTTGACCGACTCGTCGAACCCGGTCAGTCGCAGCGGGCGGCCGTCGAGCCGCGACAGGACGGCTTTCAGTTTGCCCTTATCCTCCAGCTCTCCCTCGAACCGTATGAAACCGACGGTGCTCTTCGAGACCTGTGTGTGGGGGTGTAGAGAAGGAAGAGAAGGGCGGGGGAAGAAGTTCCATTTAATTCGTTGCGTTTTTAAATTTCACTACCGTTTATAAGCTACCTTTAGCAGGGAGAACTTGTCCGGCAATATCATCTGGCGCATCTTCTCCATAACGTCATAGTTGGAGATGGTTTTGCCAGTGATGGAGGCGGGCAGTGCAACGGAAATGTTAAACTTGGCCAACGGCTTGAGGTACAAGCTGTGTGGCAGGTACAGCGGTACGCAGTCGTTGACATCCTGTATGGTCTGTATCATTGTTGCGGCGTTTGGGTGTGGAGGTTACATGTACGGCATCCGGGTGCAGACAAGCAGGGCGCAAGGTCGCACCAAACACACCACGGAACAGCAGCAATAACCACCACCGTTCACGGCAAACACATCCACACACACACACACAGTATCGTAGCACAAACAGAATGGTTTTTCAACCACGGCCAGGCGCAAAATGTTGATTCCGCAGAGGAGGAGGGAAAAGTTCACACACACCCAATCACACAAACCGATCGATTTGGCAAAGTTCAGATTGGCAGTGGGTCGGTTTCGGCATTTAGAGCGGCGTTTTGATTTAGTTATTCGATAAATTCACACAAATTCGGGCGCAATTTACACCACCATTAGTATACGCGCGCGGGCGCGATCATATAGAAAGAAGAAAGAAGAATGATTAGCTGAGAAACATTTTTTGCACCGCGGCCAAAGGCGTTCAACTGTGCGCTGCCATCATGGAGGGAAGCGGGCTCGGCACGGGCAGCAGCCCAGCCGTGAGGAGAGAAATCCCTGCAAAAAGAGACACCACACCACCGTTGGAGGAACAGTTGCTGCAGTACGAGCACCACACCCGTTGCGGTTTCGTTCGCCGTCCGTTTTGCGGACACTAGAAATGTGTATAGTTAGTTGGCTTTAGGGTTTTTTTCTTTTACGAAATTTTCTGCACACTCGCACAGCCAAGCTCCAAACTTTTCTTCTCAATCTTGTTTCCTCTTTGTGACAGCGACGACGAGTTTTCTTCTTTGCTCTGCCGATTTGGTACGAGTTGACAGATGGCAAGTCCGCTGTCAGACCAAGGTGTTTTATTGGCAGGTGGGCCTATCAGTCACCTTTTGTATGCTTCATTTTTATGTGCTTATTGCAAAACTATCGACTTTATACAGAGACTTAGGCATTTTAAGTTGCAAATACATCAATTTTTAAAGTTTGAAAGCTAAAATATATCATTTATTGGCAATAACGAAAAAATCGATGACGTTTTGCAGATGAAGCAATTTGCCGGTGTACGGAAAATGGTTGTACGCAGTGTGGGCTGTCAGTTTCAAGAACGGAGAGAAAGAACAGCGCATCCGTATAAAAAGGTAAGCAAGTGCAAGCCGTAAAAGTGCAGTCTCACTTTTTCATAACATCAAACGCGCTGGTGAAATTCGGAAAGGAAAGGTGAACATATCTCCAATATTGGTGAAACTTTTTTGTATTCCATTCCCACGACGTAAATGACAAAGTTCCCCCCCCCCCCACACATTGGTTGATCCCCTAGCTTTCTTATTTTTTATGCGACTCAGCAGTTTTACGGTTTGCTAGAAGCGTCGGGCTGCATATGTGTTGACAAAAACATTTACGTCCCAAAAGCGATAGTGAACAGTTCAACAGCTTGTGTA
>AXCO02009974.1:0-11628 GCA_000473525.2 Anopheles melas
CCCCCCGCCTTACACATCTCGACCTGCATCCCAGTTGCGAAGACACTGCGACACGGCGGTGTCACGGAGCGCGTGTCACACTCACAAATTGGTGGTGTGTGTGTGTTTGTGTGTCTGTTCGAGCAACACACGACGGGCACGACATTCACCGACGGCAGGTCGCGCGCAAACTGTGCGAGCAGCGAAACCCTCGAGACCCTAAAACTACGCACGCGGTTCGTGTGGCGCTCTCAGGCGCAATACTCTCAACCGTGGTCGTGGACGGCGTTACGGGTACGGGAACTCTCCGAGAGCTGAATCATCTCGTGCAGCTGGAGGAAATGTTGGGTGGGCGATTTTTACTACCAAGTGGCCGCGAGTGTGTTACAAAGAGATGATCCCTTTTTTTTTGGTGCGTTATGATATGCTCCAGCAGGATAACGATGCTCTAACGCGTGGGAGCTTCATGTGGGTACATGGAGAGTTGTCGTAACAGAGAGAGAAACATTGCAAGAGAGACAGAGTGAGAGCTTGTCGGATGATCGCAGGATCTGCAGCATGGGCGTTATGGGGTGGTGACCCGCTTGCTAGGAATGCTCAACCAAATCCCCCCCTTCCCCAACCAGTGCGTCGTTTGGTGCGGCGTGTTCACTGGCGTAAAATGACAAGCGGTTGCTGCGTTACTGTTGCCCGTTCCCCGCTCTTCTCTAGCCAAATGCTAACTTTAGCTCTCTTGCTCGATGGTTTTGTCGTGGATGAATGAGATAAAATTTCGGTGTTGATAAATGAGAGCGAGAGTGAGAGAAAGAGCTGAGAGTAGTCGGCGTGGGGAAGAAATCGCGACCGAAAGAGAGATTCGGTCGTGTCTCCGAGGTTCATTCTTCGCAAGAGTTCATCGCACAGCTAAATCAGCAGGGGAATAACAGTTGAGATGAACACGTTATGCTACTTGTTTTAAGCATCAGAAGAAAGGTTCATTTTACTATGAGATAATGGTAGTAGCATGCACTATAATCAGTGATTACACACTAGTAATGGGTAAAAAATTCAACAAACATTGCGAATCGCTTCCGAATGACTCCGTCAAAATTGAAAACGGTTCCATAAAGTAGATGCAAAACTCTAAACCCGGAACCGTCTGGAGCCGTCCGGAGTTGTCTGGAGTCGTTCAGAGCCATCCGGAACCGCTAGTCGGAGTCGTTGGAGTCGTCTGGAGTGGTCTGGAGTGGTCTGGAGCCGTACGGAGTTGTCTGGAGTCGTCCGGAGCCGTTGGAGTCGTCCGGAGCTGTCGGAATCGTCGGAGTAGCAATGTTCAGAAGCAGTTCGGAGCTGTGGTGTAGATTCCCATCACTAGACTACACTCAGAGAGGCATGTACTAACATGACACGAATGCTTATAAGATGCTCTAATATCAGACGAAGGGGGCCGTTCTGGTGGTACAGTCGTCAACTCGTACGACGTAACAACATGCCCGTCATGGGTTCAAGTCCCGAATAGACCGTGCCCCATACGTAGGACTGACTATCCTGCTATGGTAACAATAAGAGGTCACTGAAAGCCAAGCTCACTTCACTAGTGGGTACAGACAGGCCTTGACCGTAGGCGGTTGTTGTGCCAAAGAAGAAGAAGAATATCAGACATTTCTTACAAAATTTTACATTCTACCACTAATTTCTGGTTGCTTTGTCTAAGGAGCGAAAGTTCAAAATACCAACAAAAGATAACTGTAAAGCTTATCATTGTGCTCGAACAGCTCTGCTCTAAAAGTACGCACTTTTCATTCATATGCTCTACCACCACAAAAAAGAAGCTTTAAAAATTATTTTTATCTATGCTTAAGCCTTCCAAGGAACAGTACACTCGAGTACCATACCCTCTGCTCCGGTATGACGCTCAGCACAGAGATTAGTTTGCTCTCCGCATCATGCTCCAGAACCCCGATCATCATGGACAGCACCGAGCACACAATGGTGTGCCTAACCCCATCCGCATTGACCGCCTTCTTGTTTACCCCACCAGCAGTATCGTCGTCTCTTCTTGGGAAAAACTGATTTCGTTGAAAGATATCGTGAATTCCACACCACCGTGGCGCTGCTACCGAGAATATGGGCTACCGAGCTCGGCTTGACTGCTAAGGCAAACAAACCTGCTGACAATGCGAGCACTACACCACTCCTTTTGTCCTGGCTTTGTGTGAATATGAACGGTTTCTTCTACGGTACCATGCAGTACCCCACACCTCCACACTCTTCAATGGTTTCGTGGGCTCAAGTGCGCAGCACATTAAAAACTTTAATCACAATCGCCAGCCCATTTGCCCATGCGATATGCGCCGCCAGGGGGGGGGGCAAGATGACGATGATGATGATGCAGATAACAGTACTAATACGGAAAGGTTGTTTGACGTGCTAGCTAATCTTATGTATCCGGCGGCAAGCAAGTTTGCTTCGTTTCTTGCTCTTTCTAATACGCTTACATCTTGGGAAATGGAGATCTTATCAAATTAAAGCAAATACCGTCGGCGTAAAAGATGGTTAAACTTCATTTAGATAAGCAATAGCAAGCAAATTTTAAAAACAGGTCTAATCCACCACCAGAAAACCATCGTGAAACGGCAAACATGGTAGTAATCTTCAAACAATTCATCTGACCACGGGCGCGCTCGGGCGATTGCATGCGTGAGAGGTCCAGGAAGTAGTGCGGCATTTGGACTTCCCGAAAAAGCAAACACAACATCCTTTTCCCACATACAAATACAAACACCGTGTCTGTTTGAGATTCTTCTCCCGAGAGATAAAGAGAGAGAGAGAGAGCAAAGCTAACCTTGCGTTCGTATCACCACCACAATCCGCCGCACGCTAGTGGTTCTGGTTTAGTGGCGCATCACCACCGTAAACCCAAACAAACAAAGAGCGTAAGCGCGCGCGCGAGAGAGAGAGAGTGTGTGTGTGGATCGGCGAAAGAGAAAGTAAGCGAAAGCCGGCAGCCTCCGCACAGACGAAACAGAGAGAAAAAGGATTGTTGTGTGAGGCGCGCGATAGCGCGAATGCGTGACACAACAAGCAGCATACGGAACAACACACACACACACACACACACACAGCAGACTGTGTCTCACGGGAAACAGAGAGACGGATGAAACCGTGTCGGGAACGTAACTGCCTCTCCAGAGCAAAACAACGAAGAAAAAAAAGAGTGTCCTTGGATCCAATCTGAGATGATAAAATTATTATGTAATCGGTAGCGAAGAGAGCAAAGGTGGCGGTGTACACACCGATGCTAGCGAGACACCTCCCACAGGTCGGTACGATTTGTTGCTTCAGATTAGAGACCAACAAGAAGGAAGAAACGGCTCACGGGAGTTAAGTTCTGCTAAGCGATCGCTTTTTTTCCAATGGAGGCGCCTGGTGATTTGTACATTCTTATTTTGTTTGTTTGTAATGCCGCCAGCTACTTTTGCTGGTGTAAGCAATTCCAACGGTCACATTTTTTCTGTGCAACACAAAAAAAAAACGCTAAAACTAATCCAGTGTTGCGTTGTTTCACAAGCCCACCGCATTAATTCCCAACACGCATCTCTCATCACGCGGAGCAATTAAGTAAAAATCACAAATCCGCCAAACAAAAAACCGTGGGGGACGGGGCAATGCCGCTAAACTCATCCGGCATCACTCTGCAGAACCACCCTCCCTCTCCATCACCATTCCACCCGATCCGGCATTCGTCCGTGTCTTTGCATTGGACTTTTACTTTCGACGCATGCTCATCAAAACGGGCCACTGTGGCGGATGCTGTGCTGTATTGCATATGCTTTTGCTCGTGGTTTGGGGGGGGGGGGGAGTCTCCCTCCTCCAGCTTCCTTTTTCCATATGCTCATCGGCTCTTTTTTCATCACATTGGCCCTCCACACACCATATCTCGGGGGAGATAGCGGAGAGGTGGAACACGGGGCGAATTGTTTTCCCAACTCATCAACGCAGCAACAAGAGCATGGCACCGTCTCTTTTGGCGTTGGGAGGTTTATCTCCTTCCTGGTTTCAGACGGATGGATATGTCTGCGCTACCCCCCCTTGTGCACGCTTTTTTAAATCGGTTGCAGTTGTATTTGACAAGGGTGGTTGGCTGCACACTCCGCTTTTTTGTTTTTGGAAAAGACGGATGGATGATGCCCAAGCAAAACACTTGACTGAGTGTGCAGGATTCATTATAACACCCTTGAAACTCGAATTACGGAATCCGTGCCGTCGACAGTTGTGTATCACACGCTTTGCTCTGCGCTCGAGAGAAGAACATGTGGCTTTTTTTTCTCGTGCCTTTCAAAGCACACGTTGGTTGTGTCTCTGTTTCATTTGCCTTTCGTCTGGTTTGCTACATTTCGGGCACATTGATGCCGTATTTATTGTACCGCAGTGTTTGCACATCGGTGTCGCCATTTGTGCTGCATCCCGCTGGCCAGGCGGAAATGCAGGGATGCAAATTTTAACAACGGAGCAAAGGAAACGTTTTTGCGCTGCTCGTCTCCGGCTAGCCCTTCCAGCCAGCTCGGAAGTCAGCTTAGGCATCGGTACGAACATGGCAGCATCTGTTTAACAATGTGAAGCGCGCGCTACGGTAAACTAATGAGCTTGACGGAATAAATCATGCCGGGGGGCATTTGGCCCTCGCTGTTACTGTCACATTTGCGCAAGACATTTCCTTCGCTGATGGAAACTATTTATAGCTACAACAGCATCAAAACGACAAAACGAAGGAGGAAACAACTTCCATAAACCGATACTTCCTTCGTGGTGTTTTCCGGACAGCGAGTTTGGGGGGAAAAGTTTGCAATTAAGCCACCATCATTATGCTTCTGTGCAAGAGCAGTAGCTTGGGGCATCCAAACTGCCGCAACAATGCATAGTAAGTATGCAGCACCGCTGATTTGAGGACGCTCTTCACCTACCTTCTCACTGTCGGTCGTGTTGCCGGACCCGAAGCTTGCCAGCGAGCTGCCGTCCTGATCGTTGTCGTTCAGCGTATCGTCGATGTCCTTCGAGAGCCGCTGGCCCAAGTTCTTGCCGCTGACCTTGGCCGGCGATTTGAGCAGCGAGAACGAAGTGCCGGAGAAGTACGTCTCCTGCATGACCTCGCGCATTCGCTTCACCCACAGCTGCTTCGTCTCGAGGCTGTTCGCCTTGAGCACGATGCGATAGTCGGACAGGATCGGGGCCCGTCCGGTCCAGATGGCAAACTTGCACTCGTCCCCTTCGATGTGTTCCGTTACGCCAAAGTCTAAAACGGGGAAACCAAAAAAGAAAGAGTGAAAAAAAACAACTAAGTAAAGCATCCAATCAATTCCTTCCTATCCGTCGACCTACCGGATGTGAGCAGCTTGTTTTTGTAGATGTACTTCACGGTACCGTTGGTGTCCTTCACCTCCTTCGAGAACAGTATGTACAGCTCGAACAGGAAGACGTGCCGCTCGCGGCCCTTCTTGATCAGTATCTGCTTGGTGTCCCACACGAGGAACGAGTCCTGCAGCACCACGTCGCCGAGGTTGTCGATCGGCATGTCGCACTGCTCCAGCAGCGACAGGTGCATCACGTCGTTCGCCTTCTTCGGCACGTTCAGCATCACCTCCAGCCCGTCCTTGATCTCGCCCCGGCCCTCGTCGCAGCACGACTGCAGATCCTTCAGCAGCAGCTGGTACTTGGTGATGCGCTGCACCGGCTTGATCAGGTACGCCGGCAGCGAATGCTCCAGCTTGTGCTTGCGCTGCACCTCGTCGAAGTAGGTGCCGCCGTGCTGCACCATGTAGTCCATCGACTGCGGCTTGTTCTGGCAGTAGTGCACGTACATGTCGAACTTGGTCGCCCACGTCACGAAGCAGTGGCCGACGTCCTCCGGCATCGTTTCGTACTTTTCCAGCTCGCGCAGAAAGATCTTCTCGTGGAACTGGTAGATGTCCTCGATGTTCGCGAACAGGATGTGCTCGCGGCCGACCAGGTTCGGCGGCACCTGCTGGCCGCTCTTGAGCTCGCGCAGAAACACGCTGATGCACGTCTCGAGATCCTTCACGTACGTGCGCTCGGTCTGCAGCAGCTCCGCCATGATGAACTCCTTCTTGCGCGCCGATTTGCGCTTCTCCTCGTTGATTTCCTTCTGCACGGCGCCGACCGCGCCCGCCCCCGCCGCCGCCGCGTTCAGCTTCGTCTCGAGCGATGGGTCGGAGTGGCGATACTCGAGCACCGAGCCGCCCGCGGACCCTGCGGACGTGCCGGTCGAGCTGGTCGAGCAAGGACCGCTGCTGCTGCTGCTGCTGCCATCCCCATTGCTGCCACTGGTCACACCGCCCGCCGGTACGGGCGATGCGCCGCCCACCGCAATCACGCTCGCGTACGATCCCGAGCCCGACGAGATGCCCGAGCTGGAGTTGGCCGAGGAAAGGGAGCGGCCCGCGTTAAGACTACTGTTACTACTATTGTTACTGCTATTGCTACTGCTAAGGTTATTGTCATCCTGTTGCTGTATGATACCAGGTAGGCCTAGAGATTTCTCCAGATTCGAGCGGTAGATCTCCATCCGCTGGCTGAAGTCCTTGTAGCGGTAGTCGACCGTCGCGACCCACTGCTTGATCGAGCTCGCGTGCGCATGACCCTTCTCCACCAGCGTGTCCGCCAGCTGTATCAGCAGCTTCACCCGCTCGCGCGTCTCCTTCGCCGTGCTCTTGAACTCGTTGTGCTCGCGCAGCAGCAGCTCCGACTCCTCCCGGCTCGAGCACAGTTTGTTCTTGCGCGAGGACAAGTACGCCTCGCCCGTGTCGTGTATCCACTCGATCGCCTGCTTGGCCGACCGCTCGAACAGCACAAACTGCTGGCACTGGTCGAGCCGCTTCTTGCGCTGCGTCCAGTACTCGAGCACCTGCGTTTCCTGCGCGAGCAGCTTCTCGAGGATCGATTTCACCCGCGACTCGCTGTTCACCGTCGTCGGCTTGACGTGATAGAACTGCAGCGAGCGGTTCGCGTACTTCAGGAACGTTTCCGCCGTACGGCGCGCCAACGTGCACGCCTTCAGGAACGCTTCCTTCTGCTCCTGGTGCTTCGAGATCAGCTGCACTATCTGCTGGCCCTTGTCAGTGGAGCCGCCGCCACCGCACCAGTCCTCCTCCCGCCGGTACTCCTTCTCCAGGCTGTCGAGCACGCTGCACACCTGTTCGGCCGTCTTGAAAAAGTTCTGCGACGCCGTCACCAGCTTGTGGCGCTCCTCCGCGCACGTCACCAGCTTCTGCCACTTCTTCGTCACGTCCTCCGCAATGTCCTTGATGCTCTGCGGATCGTAGTGGTTCGCGTTCATCAGCGCATCGGCCCGGTACTTCACCTGCACCGCGGACGTGTGCGTGCGCTCGATCGCCACCTGGAACTGCTCGTGCTCCTTGCGCAGCTGCTCCGCCTCCTGGAAGTTGTTCGGGATGGAAAAGTTGGCCATCAGCATCGCCTCCCCGTTCCGGATCCACGAGATCACTTGGTTCGCGTCGTTCTGGAAGTGGCACAGCTGCATCGACTGCTCGAGCTTGATGCGCTTCGCCTCCGCCATATCCTCCAGGTCGAGCTCGCGGTCGTGCAGAAACTCTAGCAGGCACTGGACCCGCGTCTGGGCGGTGTGGTTCGCGTCCGCCATGATCAGCAGCCCGGACGATTCGAACAGCTGCATCAGCTCGTGCCCCTGGTTCATCACCTGGTACGTCGTCGTCTGCATCTGGTTGACCGACTCGTTGTGCAGGCGCAGGAACTGCTCCGTCTTCTGGAAGTCGCGCGACACCTCCGTGTGCTGCAGCTCCTCCGACCACATCTCCAGCTGGGACGACACCTCCAGCGCATCCCGCTCGAAGATGCGCAGCCGCAGGTACAGATCGATCTTCATGCGGCGCGTCTGCCACAGCCCCTCCAGGTCGAGCCGGTTCTTCTGGATGCGATCGAGCGCGTTCTGCACCGCCGTCAGCGACCCGGAGCTGTCCTCCTCCTCGATCGCGCGCAGCTCCTGCAGCAGCGCTTCGCCCTGCGCGATCGCCTGCATGCACGTTTTGAGCGTGTTCTCCTCCTGCTCCTTGCACTGCTCCAGCATACGCTCCGTGCCCTCGAGATGCTCGTTCGCCAGCTCGAGCGACTCCTCGTTCGTCACCTCCGCGTGCAGCTGCTCCTGCCAGGCCGAGATTTCCTTCTCGTTCGAGTAGAACACCACGGCGAGATCGAGCCGCCGGCGCCGCTTCTCGACCCGCTCCGCAAACGACGCCACGTTCGTTTCCAGCTCCTGCGCGACGGAGAAAATCTCCTGCGGCGACACCTCGCCCGACCGGGCCAGCTCTTCCGCCGCCGCCAGCAGCTTCTCCGCGTTGCGGTACGTGTTTTGCGCGACGTTCTCAAAGTGCTCGTGGCTCGTCTGGTAGATGCGGGCCTTCTGCAGGCTCTTGCCGATGCCCCTGTTCTTTCGCAGAAACACGTCGCCGTGGTTCTGCAGCCAGTCCAGCACCTGCTTCACGTCCTCCTGGAACAAGCGGAGCGCGAGCTTCTGGTGTAGCCGCAGCTTGCCCGCATGCCACTTGCTCTCCAGCGCCCGGTGGTGGCCGAGTATTTGATGTATCACTGCCAGCACGTGCGAGGCGCCCTCGCTGTAGTCGGCCGCCGGATTGCCACCATTGAAATGCGAGTTGTCCTAAAATAAAAGAAAAATAGCATCATTGAAGTGCCGCTAACGCGTGCCTAACCAAACCGAAGAATTAGACTTACATTTTTCCGTGTGTTCACAATCGGTGGCTGATTGCAAACCTGCACCAGATGGTCGAGCTGGTAGAGCAGCTTTTTGCTGGTCGAGTGCACCTCCGTGTACGCCTGGCACATCGCCTCGTACAGCGACTGGTGCGTCCCGATGGCCGTCTCCAGGCTTTCCACATTCGTCGGCGTCGGTATGGTGGCCTCGCAGGCCGCCGCCCAGCTACTGACGCTCTCCGTGTACTGCTCCGCCTTGTGGTGGAACACCACCGACAGCGTCAGCACGGCCGTTCGCTCGTCCAGCGTGGTGACGAAGTCTTTCCACGTTTTGTCCAACCGGGCCGCCAGCGTGCGGATGTGGGCCGCCGCGTAGTGGTTGCCCTCGTACAGTCGGGCCGCCACGGCCAGTATTCGGTTGATGTTGACGCACACGTTGCGCGACGTTATGGCAAAGCGCTGGTGCTCCTCCTGCAGGTTTTTCGCGATCGCGTAGTTGTGCCCGATCTCGACGTACGTCTCCTGAAACACGTCCCGGTTGTGCAGGATCCAGTCGAACATCTTCTCGCAGTCCTGCTCGAACAGGCGCAGCTGGAAGCACTGGTCGAGCTTCGTTTTGCGGTGCTGCCACAGATTCAGCAGCTGCTGCTGGGCGTTGCGCGTCGTTTCGAGCTGCTGCAGGACCTGTTGGGAATGCCAAAGAGAGAGGGAGAAGAAGCACAGTGTAATTAGAAAATATGTACATTAAGGAGAGTGTAATGCGCGTTTGCGACAAATTGGATAGCATTAGGCGGATGGAGAGATGTTGCACTTGTCGCTTTGACCCATGTACAACGTCAATTTAAATACAATTAACCCACAGACAGCGAACCCGACCCTGGTTGTGGCGCAGTAGCAGGTAACTGCCCCTACCTGTGTGCTACGCCAGAAGGGAATGGGAATGGGTAGACAATCCCTACACAACAGAGACGGAAATAATAGTTTTATGATCGTCTATAAATAGCTCCCGAGGGAAAAGAAGCAACCCGAAACCGAAGGAGTAAAAGTATGAAAGACGACGGCACGACAACAAACTTTGTCGCAATTCGATTGACCCAATCCAGGAACGCCGTACCCCCAATCGTCGCCGTCGTCGTCTTCGTTGATGAGATTAGGAAGACAGGGAGAAGGTTAGCATTCTCCGTTAAAACTTAACCCATTCTCCGCTACACTACGCTCCAAGCGTGCAGTGTGATTGCTTTTGCTGCCGTAACGTTTTGGGCGGCAGGGTTAGGCAACCTTACCAGTTTTAGCAAATTGGATTACACACGCAATAGTGCTTGTGTCGTCGGGCCTTGATGCGAGCCTTTTATTGTGGAACCCTCTGGGTATATATATAAATAAACCAGAACAACCTCGTCGCTGCCACTGGAAGCGATTTAACGATGTTTGGTATCAAAAAAGGGCAAAAAGAAAACAGCATAATGCTGACCTTCTTTATGTAGACAAAAAACGTACGACTAAGTGCAAAACAATATCATTCATTAGCCTTGTTTTGATGATTTTTTTTTGCATTCCGTTCCGCAAAATGGACATAACCCAAGAAAAGCCCGATTTATCTTCCAACGTGCCATCAAAACAAGAATTTCTCTGTTGTAATGTGATTGCAAAAACAAGCTCGCTGCAAAAATCTAGAACATCTCTCCCAACCACACACACACACACACCAAGATCTGCTCGCCGCCTATCGCCTAAGGGGGAGAGAACAGATATGCGAATTTCAAAACAATGCCTCTTCCCATTCTGAAAGCAAAACACACTTTCCGTTGAACGTTTGTGTTATTGAAAAATAACGCTCCCTGAACCTGAACAAGCGCCCCCCCAACCTGTCCACAACAAGCACTGTGATAGATATAAAAAAAAGAAAAGAAAACACTCCCCAGCATCATACCCATCCATTAAATCCCGCTCTCTGTCTCTCCCATCCATCTCGGTTGTATTTCTTTGGATTGCTATCATCGGCACAGTACTATACTAGCCCGTACGGGATCGTGTTTCGTGAGCAGTCTTCTCCCCCGGTTTCGTCCGCTTACTCCGCCCTGTGCTATGTATTTCGCTTGGTGATGATGATAGAATTTCAGATAAACATCGCGCGCGTACATGAGTAGAAACACAACGGGTGCGAGATAAAAATTAAACGACGATTAAGAGGCCTCCACATACATTCCCGGTGGTCCTAGCACACTTCGCCCTTCCTAACCTTTCCCTGCAGTCAGTAGGTTCGTCCGGGAAGACGATGGTTTCCGATGGATGTAAGTAGTGGTGGGAGCCCGGAATCGAACCTACCCGATTCCGATTCCTTGTTCGGAATAAATTCTGGAGCCGATTCCGGAGTTGACTCCGACTCTGGCTGTGGAATCGGTCTTGGAATCTATTCCGGGATCAGAATCGGCTTCAAAATCAGAATTGGCTCTGAAGCCGAAATCGACCTGAGAATCGCAATTTGCCCCGGTAACAGAATCAGGACTGACTCCAGAAATGGAATTAGCTCCGGAATGAGAATTAGTTCTTTAATTAAAAACAGAAGTTTCAGAAGCGAAATCACTCTGGGAATCTCCATGCGAATGGATCGATCAAAAGTAAATTTTGATTCTTTCCGGCTATCAAAACGTAACATTATTGGACCCAAACGCCTATTATGAAGACGCCGAAACCGACAGGATTTTGAAGCTGGTTCTGATTTCGGATCCAAATCCGATTCCGGAACCAATTTCGATTTCGGAACCGGTTCGAGAACCAATTCCGGAGCCGATTCCGAATCCGGGCTCGATTCCGGAATCGATTCCAGAAACTGATTCCGGACTTACTACCCGGAATCGATTCCAGAAAACTTCATACCCTGCCGGAATCAATTCCGATTTCATATTT
>AXCO02009977.1:0-11595 GCA_000473525.2 Anopheles melas
TGCTATTTTTTCGAGCAGGTACTCGAATCTAATTCTAGCTTTGAGACTAGAATAATCTAGACCAGGGGTCTCCAAACTATTCAGTTCGTGGGCCGCATTGCTTCACATATAATGGTGTTGAGGGCCATTTTTCCGTAGCCTGTATCTAATGCAAACGTTTCTATTTCGTCTTTATAAGAAAATACTAGCATAATGTACAAAACTCCTACAGCTTTCTATTATTTAAACATGCTCTACGTCTCTAAAAAGCAACAATTACATTTTCTTTAAAATAGTCACAATAATTAACTATTTATTTTAACCTTCACAAAGTTGCCACGGGCCGCATTATAGGCTCTCGAGGGCCGCATGCGGCCCGAAGGCCATAGTTTGGAGACCCCTGATCTAGACTGGAAACAGCAGGCTAGTTTTGTGTGTGGATTTATATGGAGTGCTGGCATGACTTTGGCCTCCAACTGTCAAACTCCATATTAAAAAGCTAACTAGAATCGTGAAGGGCCCCTTTTTAACTTGACAATTTTTAGATGTTTAATTGATTTAGATGTTTAGAAAACGTTACTATTATTGTTCTAAAACTTTCATTAAATCCCCCGAAATCCACAGAAAATTGGTTAAGATTTGGAAACATACTATTTTAAAAAGCCTTAAATCCGACCACCTAACAATAAAAATAATGAAAAAAATCCAGTTTATTCATGTATATGGTCATTCCAGTTCAAATGCTCAAAAAACTAATAAAACATCAATTGGCTTATAATTCATGACTAAAAGGAAAAGCTTTGGCAGTTACATTTGGCATTTGTCGGTGATTTAAGCAATTTAAAATATACAAGATTTAAGCAATATGTTTAAATTTCACATCGTTCAAGCAAAGCTTTAAACTTTAAGAATGATTTAAACGCACAACAAAAGATTGTCTTTCTTAGGGTCTTTCTCGTTTTCCTGTCTCCAAGTACCATCCGTTGCTAACCGCTTCCTCGGAGCTTCAAAAATGTGCCAAACGACCACTTGTCACAGTTTACTCCTTGAAAGTTTCCTGCATCATGTTCTAACCTCTTCCGACTCCCTGCCGCGCTCTCGTTTGCTCATGAAATGAAATTTATCTTACTTACTAAAAACAAAAAAAAAAACAAAAAACAAAACAAAATTCTTCCACAAGCTTTTACAAGCTTTTACCATCCGCGCAAGTTTTCCTTTCTTCACTGCGTTCGTAGAAAGCAACGAGTTTGCAATGCAAACCTTTATGTTTGACCGAACAGTCCTTAAAACATATCGTATCCACGTAATTGTTCCACGAATCATCTGAAAGTATCGATTCCGTGAAACAGACTTTCGATGAAACGAAACACAATAAAGCGAAGACAAAGAAAAAGAAGATGGGAACGAATAAATTTACCCCAAAACGCCTCGAGCAGTTTAATCGGAAACGAACCCCTGCTATGTTCGGCCTTGGGTTTATTGTTGTACGCGAAAGTGTAATATTAATACGAAAATTTTATCCAATTGCCCAACCGGTGGACGGAATTTCCGTACATCCAGCTTCAGGTTTCGTATTTGCAATCGACACACCGATCCCAGAGGAAGCGTGCAACACTGCTGTGTTCGCTGTTGCTGTGTTTTGTGTCATCTTTATGGGGAAAAGCAAAATCGTTCGTTTGGCGTCGCACACAAAACCGCCTCCGGAAATGTGATTATTTCAACACAGCACATCACACATTTGGACAAATTTGCTTTCACCTGCAAGCCATTCGAATCGTCGTCCCGTGCCGCTTTGCTAGAACAGTCGCTGGCAAAGTGCTGATAGCGCCAACGAAAAAAAAAAAAAAGAAAGAAAAAAACGTTTTCCCGCGCTATGACGCGTGCAGTAAATGGGAAATAAAACGAGAAGTCGAACGTAAAAAAAAAACCTTCTATCTGGGCTAGTAGTAATCACATTTCTTTTCAATCTCCAACCTTGTAAAAACCAAATGTGGCCCTACGGAAAAAATAGCGCAGCTTTACATTCGAAGCCGATAGACTCCCGGGTGCTTAAGCGAAAGAACGCACCGAGGCATCGACGACGACGACGACGGACGGTGTGGCTGCACGGGTGTAATGGTAGAACAACATAAAGCTTGCACTAAAGCAAAACCGAACCAACAACCTAGGATGCCTAAAGGAATGGGGGAAAACCGGGGGAGAGCGGGGAGAAGGAATAAAAATCCACACCCATTCTGTGTGCGCATTCGGCCCGGCCTCCCCACGGCTTCTTGGGGTGGTGTTTTCTAACATGTTTTTATCTATCAATTCGACACTCCCAGAAGGTGCGTTAAGTCGGTCGGCTGACGGTTTCCTTACCGCGCAAACAACGCACCGCTGGCTGTAAGGTTTCCCTTTTTCTTCCTCTTCCTGTTCACCAGGTTCGCTTCCTCCTCTTGGGCCAAAAGCCTCACACATAATCATAACCATAACACGGATGATGCTGGCAACATCTCTCGCCACACTCGGTGCGGGCTCACCTTTCTCGCCGGGCCCGCGAAAGAAAGCCCTCCGGCAGGGATGGCTGATGCGACCTCGCGCGCCCAACACGTGTTGTTGCGCTAATTTTTGCTCTTTGATGCGCCATCGGGTGGTGGGGTGGATGGTGCCGGTCGCTGTTTGCTTTTCCTTTCTTCTGCTTATTTTCTACGTCGCCGCTGTGTTGCCGCCAGTCGGTGTCGTTCTATCACAAAACACTTACCGCACCGCCGGATCTTTCCATTGAGGTGCCCGTGGACACATCAAAATTACATCAAGCCGCAGAGCGGGGGCAGGTGGGGGAGAGGAGATGGGATTGGTTTTTGATGATGGATATAAAAAGTGACTTTACCGGCCGACATCGACACTTTTTGTGTGATGGTGGGTATCTAGGGAGGAAAGAGCCAGGGAGTTATGGGAAACCTTGGCCACAACAACATCGTCATTTCGCAAATAACATCCACTCAGTTGACATACACTCACACACACACACACACACATAGCCAGACACACGACACGGTTGCTTCGGTTCAGATTTGCTCCGGTCAGCAGATGCTCTGATGATCTTCTGCTCACACGCCCTGCCTGGCCTTTCCTCCCACGCTGTGTCTAGTGGCCGAGAGCACACACTAATGATGTGTCCCGTGTTCCGGTCGTACATGGCAATGCAGCTAAATCCAGCGCCACCCTGCTCGAAACCACCTAACCACAGACACCGGTGCGCGCGCGCTCGCGCTACCCGGCGGGACATGGGAAAAACATGGACACAGTGGCCAACCTCTCCCCGTACACACGCGCACGCGACGTTCGATGTTTGCACGGCGGGTATTATCATAATGGTAATAACCGTATAAAAATAATTATTTGCCACCCAAGAGCTTTAGCTGCGGCCTACGCTGATCTAAAACCACTCCGCTGGAATGGTCATTGCGGTCAAACGTCAAACCGACCGAAAAACAACACATTGGGGACGCATACACACGCGCGCTGGAGTGTTGTTTCGTTAGTGACGGGTCTAGGATGATTAGTGGCTATTTCTTTTGCTTAATTTGATTTTTTTTATTCAAATGAACTCTGCTCATTCAGCTAATTTTTCAATCGAATTGAAAATGTTTTTCTGATAAAAACTACATGCAGTGGTTAAATTTATTCAGGGTTTTTGTAGCATTTAAAGTTTGCCTAATCTTTATTGAGAACGGTATACTCGAGCCACTATTGACATTTTATTATTTATTTTGTTATTTATTAATTAATCAATTAATTAATTTATTTATTTATTTATTTATTTATATTTTTATTAATTTATTTATTTATCTTTAGTTCTTTACATGAACATAAACTAGACCTTAATAACATATCATAGATAATAATATTTTAACATATGCATTTTAGCTATATTCCTAACCAAAATTTATAATTATTGACCGAATAAAAAAGCTAATAAAAAATGTTTATCGGAACAATAAAGGAGACGGTGGAGATAAAAAGTAGATAAAAGATATCATCATCATCATTTACAACAAGATAATCAATACGCAAACTAGAGAAATTTGTAGTAATTTCTAAAGTTTAAGGTTTCATTCCAAAGTCATATTTAAATTAATTTGTTTGCTTGAAGCGCTTTAAAGAGCGCTTGTCATTTGTATAATAAGATCATAAGTACAAAATGTTATACTTTTGAATTATGATTCTAAAAAATGCCATGGTATAAGTATCTCACCGGATGCTATAATTTATAATATACGAGTTTGTAAATTGAAATGTAAAAACTGTACAAATAACCTTCATTTGTTCAGTAATTATACATTGAAAATTAATTTAAAAAAATATTTTGCCCTCCATCGTTTGCTTGTCCAAAAAAAAGCTCAAGTGCACGGGTTTACAGAATTTACCTCCAACTTTGTTTGATTTTTATTCCATTGCCTTTCCACGGAACTTTAAACGTCCAACACATTTTTTATTACTTACCTGCAATTTGTCATGTTCAGTGGTGCTCGTAGCTTATGAAAGCTTTTAAGTAATATGTAAGTATGGTACATTTGTCTTAATAAATAAAAAAATAAACATTGTAGGATGCCTCAAAATTCACCGGTCAAAAATACCTCAAATGACTGCAAAGCATAACGAATCGTGTACAAATAGAACGAGCACATCGCGTGCAAAGTCATCCAATGCAGCTGTACCATTAATTCCGTGTGTCACTGTGTGTCTGTTATGCATTTTGCTTAAATTAATACCGGCATAACATATACATACAGTGGAACAAACAAAAAACATCCCCCATCAACCGTCCTGTATAGCTTTGCTAATATGCTTGGTGGAGAAGCATTCTTTTATTTTGCTTTATTTTACACCCCAGCCCTCCTCCTCCTCCTTCTCCTTCTCCTTCGCGCTAAAGCCAAAAAACCATAAAGCCAGTGACAAAGCTTCATAAACCTCCATAACACTCCATCAATTTGACTGCAGTTGTATCCGCAAACCAGCAACAACCAGCATCAGCATGATGCAGCAGATGGTTGATTGCTTGACAATGCTTGACGCGTGCTCATTCTGCTGTGCGTAAAAATATTCGTTTCATAATCACACCCGGTAACGTTGTCATTGTTGCCAGACATCGTACACAAATCAATCTGACCGAGCATCGGTTTGGTTTTTGTGTGTATGTGTCTGTGTGTGTGTCAGTGTGGCAGTTTGTGCGAGGGCAATGTTGCAGCAATCGCACAATCGCCAAAAATGAAATTTAAAAAATACATACAATTCTCGTTGCTATGGTTGCTTTCATCTCGCGCTCGTGCGCTTGATAGTGCGCAACAAAATAAAAAACGCATTGAAATGTATGTCAATTGAAATTCCATTCATTTTGTGCTCTGCTTTGGAACTATCCACTCCACTACTGTCCGAGACTGTCACACTGAGAGAGAGAGAGAGCGAGATGGTATCTTAGTTGATTGAAATGGGGTAGAGAATGCACCAAAAAATAAAACGAACTTGCCAAACCAAATTACTCACCATTATGTTGGCGCTAATAATTCGCGAACCACAACGTGAGGCAAACGATGCAAGAAGGATGAGAAGAAACGGTGGAAAACATACCTGCGACATGCTGGGACTGTATTGATTTGTTTCTATGCAAAGCGACCAATTTTGAATTTATTTGTATTGCTTCTCTTTAGCTCCTCTGCCATTAATTATCCGACATGGGCGCTAGTTGGCAAGTGTGATGAAACATAAATTTAATAGGTACCAGTGATAATAGTTGTGTTCCCTGTGTTGCAGATCGATATTTTGCTATTTTTTCACTTAGCTGGCAAAATCATTCATGGTAGGATAATTAAATTAAAAATACTTCAATTATGTTGTACCGATTGATATCAACACAAAGCATCTCACGTTCACATTAGCGATTGCACTATTGAATCGATGTTTATCGTTCTACGCTAATGCAAAGCGAAAACATCAAAGAACAATTAATTTATGACATATAGGAAAACAAAGGGTTTACCTTTCCCTGAAATAACGGTGATGTTATGAATAGAAATTAAGATGCATCAGCAATACATGAAAGGGTTCTGTTGATTGCATCATATTAAATTTCGCAGAATCACGGCATTTTGTATGTTAATGTGATTTATGTATTTTAAGTGTAAATGCACGCTATCGGTATTGTATCTGAAGCATGATTTTTTCTACTATGTTATTGTACGAACACCTAGTCGGAACTCGGGAGGAAAAAAATGATACACCTTGTCAAAGATGTTTTAGACGTAACGTTTAGCGATTCAACGACTATATTGAACTCAAACTACATTCACTGTTTGATTTGTATGCTTACTAAATTTGTTTTCTTTTCTTTTCCATCCAACAAAATGTATCTTGGTACGTTTAAAATTTGCATTCAGTTTTGTTTGCATCTCCATTTTCACTTTATATCCATTTGTTCCTTTTGCCCTTCTTCTATTGCCATTCAAATGAAAATCAAATACTAATATGTAACGTTTGCTTCATTACCCAAATCACATGATTAAAAACGCTCTTTACTCCTCTCGCTCATACTAAAACCCCTTATAAACTGTTTACGACATACTTAATTTCACCAAAAAACACCCTTCAAACACCGCAACGTGGTCATCATAGAGATTATGATATTATCAACCCAAAATCGATTCCCAAGTTTTCACCACCAACTTCACACAATAGCCCCGTCGTTCGCCAGCGCAGGAAAACACTGGTGGTAGTAGTAGTTTTTAATGTCCCACATCATCCCTACCCTTCCAAAAACAGACAAAACCTCTTGACTGCACCACCGCAAAGCCTCCGATAATGCTACTCGTCTGGGGTTCGACAGTTTTTCCCAGACCACACATCCCCATTGTGACAGCTCCGAAAAAACATTCCCATTCTCGTTACGAACTCGTTCGAAAACAAATTTCAAACCAATCAAAACTACTATTTCGGGAGGTTCGAATGTGATTTCAGTATATGTATACATGCGGTGCCGGTGATAACCGGGAGCATCTCAACCGACCACATTCCCCGAAGGGTATTTCGATTATAATGGACCTCAAAAAAAAAAACGGACCAAAGCTTTGAGGCAGAGGGAGAGACTGAATAGAGTAAAGGAAACTTCCGTCACAGTGGCGAACAACGTCTTGCTTGTTTCAAATCACCATCCAAATATCCATCCGTACCATCGAGTCTGAACCGCTTTCAACTTCTTTCTTCTTTCACGATCTCTCTCTCTCTTTTTTTTGCAGATTTAGTCCAACGCGTACGCCGTCGCCCTGGGACGGCATACGGATAGCGGATAAGTTTAGTCCGGTCTGTCCCCAGCGACTGCCGAATGTAAATAACGAAACAGCAGCTTTAGATAAGATGCCAAAAGGACGACTGGAGTACTTGAAACGTTTGCTACCTTTTTTACAGAACCAATCGGAGGACTGTTTGTATTTGAATGTATTCGCTCCAGTTCATGGTGAGTAACGGATGCAAGGCTCAGCACGCTACCACCCGTTTGTCCTTCCAAATGGCAACGTAAATGACACGGTTCTTCGTCTTCTTTCATTCTCTCTCTCTTCAATGCAGCCACTCAAAGTGACAAGAAACTGCCTGTTATAGTATTTTTACACGGAGAATCGTTCGAGTGGAACAGCGGCAACCCGTACGATGGCACCGTGCTAGCCAGTTACAGTGATTTAGTCGTAGTTACGTTAAACTATCGGTTAGGTATATTGGGTAAGTTCTCCCCCCACCGGTTTTCCAGGTATTTAAAAATAGCCACAAGGCTGAACTTTCTTAAGGCTGGAGCGAAGCAAACTCGAACCACTAATATTTGCCCCTGCAAACCTTAAAAGCTCCAGCCCGACAAAGAAGCAATGTTGCCGCCGTTCGTTCATCAATCATGCATAGGATGATGAATATCCTCGGGCAAAGTTTTGTACCTCTCAGCCACTCAGGCTAAAAGATTTATTCTCCCCCCCCCCCCCCCCCCCCCCGGCGATCCACCGGATGCTAAAGAAGAAGATGATGATTTTGATGATGACGATGCGTTCGCAGGCAGTCTACATTAAATGATACACTACAATCCATTTTTCGACCATCGGAATGACGTTACGAGCATCCTTCTATTGATAGACATCAAACGGAATAGATCCGGCTGTGCCCTTCGGCCATTCGGGTGTATGCACAGTGTGTTGAGAACCATCGCCGGTCGAAGCTTTCATTAGGTTAATCGATTATTCATTTATTATTCATCTCGACTTTGGCTTCGATTTCGAGGGTTGACTTTCGGCGCCCGTTTTTTTCCTCCCTGTTCCGATCCTTATCAGCGAATCAGCCGCAGGCATGAATTTATTAATGGATTGCTTTGGTGCTGCGCCCGCCTAGTGCAAAGTGCTGAAAACTCGATGAAATGGCCCGAAGATTTTCGGTGGTTCAAAGTTGTGTCCGCTTTCGCTGCCCGCAGAAGACTGACCCACGTCACTAACGCGCTCTGCTTTCCATTCGTCCCCCTCTTTGCGGCAGGTTTTCTAAATGCCAATCCCAGCCCACAGCTGCGGGCCCGCGTCGCCAACTACGGCCTGATGGACCAGATGGCCGCCCTGCACTGGGTGCAGCAGAACATCGCCAAGTTCGGGGGCGACCCGGCCACGGTGACGCTGGCCGGGCACGGGAGCGGCGCCGCCTGCATCAACTTCCTGATGACGTCGCCCACCATGGTGCCGGGGCTGTTCCATCGGGCGATCCTGCTGTCCGGGTCGGCCTACTCGTCCTGGGCCCTGGTCGAGGATCCGGTCGTGTACGCGCTCAAGCTCGCGAAGGAGGTGAACTGCTCCATCCCGGAGGATCTGATCAAAAACCACGAACAGATCGTCGACTGTCTGCGGGACGTGCCGCTGGAGGAGCTATTCGGGGCCGACATTCAGCCGCCCAGCTTTCTGAGCGCGTTCGGCCCGTCGGTGGACGGGGTCGTGATACGGCCGGGCCGCTCCAACCAGGACATTGACGAGCTGCCGGTGCGCGGCACGTCCAAGCGGTCGCAGGGTGCGGCCGGCCGGTACGATCTGCTGTTCGGCGTGGTGACGGGCGAGGCGCTGTGGCGCTTCAGTGCGGCCGACATCCAGAGCGGGTTCGAGGGCGAACGGCGCGACAAGATCCTGCGCACGTACGTGCGGAACGCGTACACGTACCATCTGAGCGAGATCTTCTACACGGTGGTGAACGAGTACACGGACTGGGAGCGGACGGTGCAGCATCCGATCAATATGCGCGACGCGGCGGTTTCCGCCCTGTCCGATGCGCAGTTCGTGGCACCGCTCGTGCACACCGGGGATATGTTGGCGCCGCCACCGCCGCTGCCCGGACAGGAACCGTCCGGGCCGAAGTGTTTCTTCTACGTGTTCGACTACCAGACGAAGGACGGGGACTACCCGCAGCGCATGGGGACGGTGCACGGCGAGGACCTGCCGTACGTGTTCGGGGCACCGCTGGTCGACGGGTTTAACCACTTCCCGCGCAACTACACCAAGTCGGAGGTGGCCCTGTCCGAGGCGCTCATGGTTTACTGGGCTAACTTTGCCCGAACTGGGTAAGTACGGGGATGAATAAAGTCTCAAAGGATGTCTGAAAAACTCCAAGTCTTATTTTTTTTTTTTGCCTAATTCTATAAGTAAACTGAAAAGCCTGCTGTCATGTTTATTTACCATCGATCATTACAGGGTTTTACAGGGATTCTCATAGTAGTTGGACAATTCGTTGACTTTTTCCTATTAGAAATGAACTTCCAATGTTGGAAATTGGACTCTACGACACCCTTTATGGGCAGGCTCTTTGAAATTCTCCTTGGATTTGTCAAACAAGGGTGCTATAGAGTCCAGTTCCCATGGCATTAAGTTCATTTCTCGTAAGGAAAAGTCAATAAAATGTCCCAGAGCTATGGGAACTCCTGGAAAACCCTTTAACATGAACCATAAAATGAACCATGAAATACATTATAAACAGTTGAGAATTTACTCAAATATGTTTAGTTTATATTTTTGATTGGTTTTGATTTGACAATTATCCCAAGTGTAATGATTATGTGCATTGTGTATCGTAGCTATCCAACATTCTTGAATGTTTTACGGATGATGTGGCTTAAACGAGGGACAGAGTCATTAGTGTAATCTATTTCAACGACCTGAAGATCTGCAACGAAAATTTAATTTTCTCAATTTTATTTCACCAATTAAAATCCCACCTTAGCAGAACGTAAAGTGGAAAACATTGGTATCCTAGCAGCTTGATCTACGTATTTGTTCACCACTTCTTAGTTTCGCCTAAAAGAAAGAGCGAGTTCATAGAAATTCTGCAAACACTCCAATGCAAACGTTTCTTCCACCCAGCTCTTCCATCTTGCACACACGTCCACCGTTTATTACAGACTGCAAAATCACATTCACGGTTTTATTTCAACCCGAAAGCTCCTCCCCCATTCACTTCCGGCAGAAATTAGCTCAATTAACATGATTAAATCTATTTTTCCTCTCCATTTCCAAACTCAAATCCCAACCAGCAACCCGAACGAGCATCACCGGCAGGACTCAATTCTGGCCGCATCCCGCGAACGGAATCGCTTCCGCAGCATCAACTGGGAGGAGTACGATCCGGTGCATCAGAAATATCTGGAAATTGGTAATGCGCACCGCACCTATTTCTATTCTCATTCCCTTTGTCTACTGACCTGCGTCTGTGTGTGTGTGTGTGTGTGTGTGTATGTTTTAATCTTCAACCATCATCTCTGTTCCCGTTCCTGGCCCGATTGCAGGTATGAAACCACGGATGAAGAACCACTTCCGAGCGCATCAGCTCTCGATCTGGCTGCGGCTAATACCGGAGCTACACAAAGCCGGCATGGAGGACGTGATAGCGAGGCACAATCTCTTCAAAAATCACGACGACATGGACCTGTACGAGGGGCTCGTCAAGCCGGACTCGTTCGCCGGCCGGCTCAACTACCTGGAGGACAATCTCAATCGGCGAGGTATGCTGACGGGCGGCGAGTTGGGCCACGCACTGCACGCCAACGGTAGGTGTTTTAGCACCAACTTTCGCACGCTTTCAACTGCTACCGCAGTGGTGCTGGGGAGCTCAGAAACTGGTCCAGATAACCACATTCCGGTGGCTGGTGCAATGAAATTGTGCATGAGCCATAAGCCAGTACAGCACGGCACAGTCCGTCGAACGCAATTAATTCGACCCAGTAGTAGAGTGCTCAACAATGTTTAGTGTTATTTCTAGGTACAGATTTGCTGGTGCCATGGAGCAGTTTAGCTTTGTTACAGTAGCATTCGTACTACCAAAGGAAATAGAAACTAACCAATGGGAGAGCAATTAAGCATTGTACACTGCACCGCTAGCTATTGGAAACAGTTTTTGGTCGTTTGAGTGTAACATGTTGAATGTTATTTCATTATGTTATTCCAGTTTTTATTGTTTTTTTCTTCTGCTACTGTTACACGAAAACCATGTTCTACCAGACAGCATTTTATACTAAAGCAATAGTTGGCAGAGTCCGTGGCAGTTAGGGCGGTGGCAACGCTCATCGGATGCGATTTTATCGGA
>AXCO02009978.1:0-11659 GCA_000473525.2 Anopheles melas
GAATGATCGCTCAGATTTCCCTCCGAATGCGGTGCGCGCTCGTACGGATCGGTGCGTTGGCACTCTGCTACTACTGTGCTGGTCGTGTTCGGTAGGTCTCTGCCTACTGGTAGTGGTAGTGGTACTAGGCTGGCACGTTCGATGTGATGCAACTGTGCAGTCTTAGTGGGTCTAGTGGGTGGTGGAAAAGTGATGCACACGCATACAGCAGAAACGCACAGCGCAAGTCGGTTGCCGAGCGGAGTTTTCCTTTTTTGCGATCCTTGCGTTCTGGTGTGTTAGCTAATCGGTGGCGGCGTCGGTTTTGCTTCGCCCTCTGCTGTTTGCTTCGTTCAGCTGCCCGGTGTTACCGTGCTTCGTTACGATCACGAGCCGCTATTTCGAGGACGACCGGGAAGGGCTGGTAGGACGGAAAGGGCACACTGAATGGCGTTAATTACACGCGCACTGCACTCCGGAGACCGTGTGCGTCGTCTATCACGCGCGGTTACGGTGGTATGTGATCTTGAGTGCGTTCAAATGCACGTCACACGCAGTTTGCTGATGTGAGGATCGTCTGAGTGTAGATTCTTCAATGTCCTATGGTGCTGCTGTCCTGTATAGAAAGAAGGAAGTAAAAGAAAGGTAGAAAGAAATTATTTTCATTGTCAAAATTCTGTAATTTTCTTTAAGTGCTTGTTGTTGTGAGCGCTTTATCAGCCTAGAAAGAAGGTATGCTCTTCTTCTGCGATAACAAGCGCCAAACATTAAGCACAGAATGGTTAATCTACTTTACAAGTCAAAACGACCCCCTAGGTCGTTAAGATTCAGTAAACAAAGCACCTCCCGCACGGCATTCTTTCCGGACGCTGAACAAAACGGTGCTGTTACCGTTTGTTTTGACCATTAGCGCCGCCAAAAGCCATACATTCGAACCATTACAGTCGGTTGCAAAATGTGACGAATTATACTAAAGCCTTCCACCGTAACGTTTGACTGCGCTCTGCGTACTGCGTCTTATCCCTTGAGAAAAGCAGATGCCACCATCCAAAGTGTGTGTGTGTGTGTCTCAAACCTTCTTTTGAATGCTCCACAAAAGCCGCACCGCCATCACGGAGCCTAGCAGAGCACATGGTTTGATTATCGTTCCCCAGTTCGACAATGAATCGAGCAGCATTCATGCAACATAAACCGCCAGTGCTCTTTAAATCGGTACAATGTGTGTTGATGTTTACTACCAAGACCTCACGGTTTAAACGGTGAGAAGTGGACTCGGTGCCATTCTTTTCGCAGAAAAATACTTCCAAACACACAGCAAACATTTCGGCAACTGTTGCAGCAATCATTGGAACCACTTAATAGGGAAAATAAATCCACGGCCTGAATGGGAAGCACCAACCCGATTACATAATGAAGTGCAATCCATCATAACTAACGACTTCTTCCGTCGGTGGGGTGGGGGGGCGCCTCCGAAGGGGAACTTCGAAGACTGGAAGTACCATTCACACAGTGTTCGCACCACTCGTTCAGTGTTCGCGTATCGCCTCCAAGTGAAGTTATGGAGCATAAAATGACCACAAACCCGTGAAGACAAGTGAAACGCGGGAAACCACTACGAGCGCGCAGACACTGGCCCTCATGGGCATACCAAATAACAAAAGCCAGAACATTGCACCGCCGCAAATCATAAACTCACATTTATGGATTTATTTCTAGCGATTCTGAGCGGTTTTGTGGGCCAGTGGAGAGCATAAAAGAAAGAGAGAGAGAGATAGACAAGGAGTGTGTGTGTGTGAGAGAGAGAGAGAAAGAGAGAGAGAGAAAGAGAGAGAGAGAAAGAGAGAGAACGCATAAACAGCAAATAAAGTGTACGAAATTGCACGGCTCGACGAAAACAGTGGACGGCCTCGAAAAGCAATAAAAAGGTGAGCGCTTGAGATTGATTATCGCTCGTTTATCTCAATGCGTCGGCATTGGCCACATCGGAATGGCACGTGAGCGATTTTTGACCATTAGCGGAGAGACCGACTGTGCCGGTTACGAACGCGAACAAGACGCGCATTGGGATCCATTTCTTTTCGCCGAGTACGGACCAAATTCATGGCATCATTTTTTGGGTGAAAACCCACTCATACCACTCAGCTGCATCATATGCACCTTCATCTTGAAAGCACAGTTGATCACAAGCAAGATGATCACGCACTACACAACCGCAGAAGGTTGTGTATTATTGCCTTTGTAAGCAATTAATTTCGTTCAGACAAAAGGTATGATTTATTCACCATTTTTCAGCCCATACAATGTAACGCTCGGCAAGATCTGATACCAAGGCACCAAGGGAAAGGCCCTGAAGTCCCTTTTCCTTACAAACAGCTCGTAATCAGATCGTTCGTGACAGAGATGTGACGTACGATCGGTAGTGCGCTGGGTTCATTTCATAGCTCTCGACTACCCTCACTCTTCAAACTGACAGCTGTCATATCTCTTGCAACCCCGGCCGGGCGGAGGCCATCGAACTGTGGTGAGTTGGATGTGCCGATGCAAATGAACGGCTGCCGAAACGACAGTTTTCGCCAGTGGTGGGCACGCGTGTGGAATGCTAAATCCAACCCATCCCTCCAAAAACGGGAACATTGGGAATGCGTCTATAAAACGCTCGAAATGGCGAACGATCATCGGGTGCCCGGCTATACCATCTACAGTGGGCAAATGTAGGGGTACGTAGGGGGAGGGGAGTTTAAGTGCCGCCGGTCATGCAATGTCCGCCGACGAAATGTGCACAGGGAAAGGAGTGGCAAAACATACCGCCGCAATTCTGACTGTTCCCAGGACTGACGAAAAAGGAACAGTTTCCTGCCCAGCGGGAAATTACTTATCGATCAAACGCACTTCGGGGAGGAATGGTATGGCAATGGTACGCTAAAACCGCTAGCCAACTGAAGAAAAAAAGAACGAAAGAAAGTTGTTACATCGAGCGTATGGGATATAAACTGTGCTCCAGCAGCAAAGGGGAGGATTTGTCATTAATTTTATCATTATTCAATACCATCCGGATCCCATTTTGATGTTAGGAAACCACTTTTAATTTCGCAACTACTTTTTGTTTCGAAACTTCCCTTAAAAGGAACGGAAAATTTGGAACAACCTATTAATTGGACGATTGTTTAATTAGTAAAGCCGGTTCCAAAAAGGAGCGGAAAGGTTGTGCAATTTACGGTGCGCCGTTGCCGTAGATTGACCTTACGAAGTTTCTGAGCCTGTGGGTGGGTGTAGCCCGAATTCAGCACAACAACAAAAAATCAGAGTATCAAACACCCAAACTAGCAGGGCAAAACCCAACACCAGGAGAAAGGAACAATAAAAAGGGAACTTGCTCGAAGAGAAAGGGACCTTTTTTCCCTGGCGTTGCGGGTACACGTCACGGCATAGAAAACTTTCAAACCGCGAACAAAAAGCGTGCTGCTGCATTTGTATTCCCTTTGCCTACTATGCCGCCACCATTCGCGATGGAAGCAGAAGGAAGGGAGTAGCCCAGAGTAGCTCAGTGTCCCAGTGGTAGCCGATGCAATTCCACGGAAACGCACCATAGACTTCAGGGTCCTCGGCGGGTCCCCGCCGTGCGCCAGTACCGTCCGCCACTATCCGATCGACTTTACACGCCTACCCCTGACGGAAGTACCAAGTACCTTCGCGGGGGAAGGTGGTGATGGTGTGGCATCAAAAGCGTGAGCGCGCGCCCGCGAACCCATCGAAGCGTGCCGACCGGAAACTATTTTTGCAGCCCTCGTTTTCAGCGGCCCAATGGCAAGTTGGTTGGCAGCAGCACAATCGAACGGTGGCATGATGTGCGGTGGAGATGATTGGCGATCCCATTATCGGGGCCGTATTGGGTAATGGGTATGGAAAGTTTTTCAACCATCCACGTTTGTAAGGGCTGCAAGCCCACGCGGAATGCACGCAAAACAATTGGGACAGTGAGAAGAGTAGCACTGAAAAAAAGGACACTCACAGACACTTTTGCAACAAATTTTGATTTGATTTCAACATGTGATAAAAACCTCCTCTCACTTATCCGTCACTAGCCACACAATCACAACCACATCGAACAGACGATCCGTACTGAATGAGACAGCGCTCGACCGATCCACTTGCTTTTGTTGGACCATTCTGACCAGTTTGTAGAATAGTGTGAAACTAACCGTAGACTTGGGTTTTACCTCCAGCGCACCCTTTACGGTGGGCCTGGCCAGCCCGACGGTTCAGCAGCTAGACTTCAATCGTTGCGGGTGTTGAAAGCGCAGCCACTAATGTACCAGAGTGGCTTTTATTTATCTACCTTCATAAGTCTATAGTCAATATTTTGCGCTAAAAACAACAAAATCGCAATTAGGGCAATTAGCCAGCGAGTCCCGATTGCGTTCGTCCATGGTTCGTGGCGTTTAGCGAGCTGTTTCTGATGCGCGCAACACGAGCGAATCGCTTTATTGGTCCACACACAAATAGACCCCAACGTGCCTTTCTTTCTAGCCGAACTGACTCACGCACGATCTGCCACAATCCCGGTACGCGGTGAATGAAATATCGAAGGAATACGCTAAACAGCCTGCGCCCGATGACGTCGGTTTTGTTTACCAACAGAACAGCACACACGTCTCAGACGACTTGATGTACCGGCGCCGTGCGGTCAGCAATTAGTATTACCTAATTCCACCGAAAAAAAAACACGCTTAACTAGATCGGTTTTAGCACCGAGAGTCTATTTCCTGCCCAACCGATCGGGAAACCCGTATGCGCGAAGCGATTAACCGACGGACAAATTATGACTGGAAAGGCCATCCCGTTCAACCATCGTCAGGCACTGCTTGAGCCCGGCCAGCAGGCGTCGTGTTCGGATCAATCTGCAACGAACTGACACAGCTGCATTATCATTTGGTGACCTCTCCGGCGAAGGGCACCGTAACGCAGCGTGATTATTATTGAATTCACTTTCTTGTTTTAGTTCAGCTATTTTTACGCGCGTAGTGTGTGCTCATCTTGTGCTCAACCCTACGGCGCACTACACCCGCTTTGCATGGCCCTTTCGCCCCCCCCCCCCTTCCTCCTTCCTCTTTTTCTTTGAATTGGTACTGATAGCGCCACATGATGTATGTGTGTGATCGTTTGGTCTAATCACCCCGGAGGGTTCATCTTAATCCACCAGCAACGCTCGAGTAGGGCACGTGTACTAAAAGTGAGACGGCATGGGGGTAGAAGACGTTTTGGGGAAGAGGGAGAGATGGGGACGGTGGGCAGACGCCCCTCGTTGCCACAGGTTTGCAACAATTTGCATGATCATTACCAATAATTGACCAACGACTCGCCCATTGTCGCCCGTTGTGTTGTTATCCAAGGAGTTTTGCCGCAATTTACCGCTCTCCTCACCCCTGCAACTACCATCTCGCGAGACTTACATAACCCAGCCCTTCCGAGTGTGTAATCGGACCGGGCACGTCGGCCACCTAACCTATCTAGCGATCAAGCCTGGTTCTCGATACGGCGGTAGAGGAACGCCGACTGACGCGCGCGCTAGATGATATCTCAGGACTCGGGCAACACGCGCTACTCCGTCGCGACTGCTAATGCGACCCCCTCTCACCGTCAAGGTAAACACCCGTGATCAGACGCGCGGGGTCGTGATTTGTGCACCGGCCGCAGTAACGTTTTCTAGTTCCGGAACTATTATCTTCGCACGGTCCTACGACCTTCGCCAAGGTTTACGATGTTGCAGGTTGCCTACCGGTGCCGAAGCAATAACAGTTTATTTAGAGGCCTGCCCGACCCAAACGCGTGGAAAGTTTCGACTGCAAGTTCATGACCCGGGTGTTGCGTGTTTTCAAGCAAGCAGCTACTGAAGATACGATGCACTCTCAGTAGACTGGACGGGATTGGGAGGATTCGGTTGGTTAATTTCCATTATCGAAGCTTTTTCGTAGCTGTGCCCGGAGATATCTTAAGATCTAGACTCGGGAGGGACACGCAAACGTGCCGACATCGATCGGTTTTAATTACTAGGTGTGTTGGCAACAGGGATTGCGCGGTGCAATAGAAGGAACAGGGAGGCACATTAGGCGAGATCGGTGTAGTTGCTTCATTCCTACCGTTCAAGTAAACGAGGGAGTTGTCACGTGTTACCAGCGGATCCTAAGATCACCGTAGCTGATCGACCTCTTGACTTCGGTCCGGCGGTCGGTATCGCTTCGGGCCATCGGTAGGGCCGTAAATTTCCGTAACCGTATCGGGCGAGTCTCCCCCATCATCACCATCATCATGCTCCGAAACATGTGACATTTGAGGTAGCGCGTCTCACGTTGGCCAGCGAGAGTTTATTGCAGGGATGCGAGTAGTCGTCGACGGCTCAGCAGTCGTTAGTTAGCACCCTTCTCGTGTCTGTCAGATAATAAAGAACCGAGTGATGCGATGGCTAACCTACGTGATGATGGGCCGAGCACGATGATCACATCTTGGGGTCATCAGATAGTATTCTGATCAAGCACAGCTACCGGAGACATTACCTGGAGCTATCTGTGGCAATCCCATTGTGTGAGAAATTACAATGCCCGCTAATGTCCTGCAGTTTGACGTTCCTGCATACTTGATATTTTTTTCCTCCCGCATACACGAGCATGCCTCGTGAGCCTTGCAGATGAGGTCTTTGACGATTGTTTCCGTAATTCTCACCCAGGTTCAAATACCACATTAAAAAAGTCTCCAATGGCGACAGCCGGCTACCACCAACACCACAGGTAGGCAGTCGCAACAATGGCAGCAACTCGGAAGTTTTGTCACACTCCGGTTGACCGTGACGTCCGTGGCTGGGACAGTAATCCATCGATTTCTCGATGCTGGAAGCTGAAGTCTGGCCGCCTTCTTTCGACTCTTCCTGTGGAGGTGTGCAGCGCACGGTGATTTGTGTACCGGGACTGAACGCTCCACACTTTCTGTGTTCCGCAGTAGGTTAAATTCCACCGTACCTATCCTATTCCATTGCTTGGCAGTTGGAAGGACGGCATGCAAATCACCAAACTGTCCCCGAAGCGTAGAATAGACAACGTGCGCGCTGAAGGTGCCGTGTCGCGATTCCGTGACACTGGAGACACGGGAAGTATCCTGGGCGAGGGGGGATTGGGGTTGATCCTCAGTATGAATAGTAACTAGTTTTTATGAGGACGTACGTGACGGTAATCACGAATAATCGACTACTACGCGACGGCTACACTTCGGGCCGGTTCAGTCTCCCACTTAGACGTTTCTCCCTATCGCCCTTCGCCACACGCTACCGCATCTATACGGTTTGAGCACGGGAATAGTATAGCCGGTGTAAGGTGATTTAGCAGGGAATTAGATAGTTATTCCCCTTTTTTTCCGACGGGACTGGTTCGATTGAAGCCAGACCGCTCTCCAACATTAGTGGATAGTTTTCCGAGAAATCATCAACCCAGGCTGGTACGCTGCCATCCTCCCATTCCGTGCCACCTTCTCAATTCCCTGTAGGTTCTCGACCATTCTCCACGAAAGTGCGAACAATTTGCAATCGATCTTCAATTCAATGCACAGTCGATGGTATCGACTTACGGACCTGCAGGTTTTCCACCCAAGCTGAGCGGTACATGAAAAAACACCAGCAGATAAATTGAAAAACATGCATACACTTTCTGCCCATACGTTACGGACGCGCCTCGGACACAAGAGACCGGAGATACGCTGCATCTTCCCTTCGACAGGCAAAACAGGGTGTACATTTCAACGGCTGACCTACAAACGAGGCCATTGTGGAAAGTGGGGAACCTAGCTTATCTGGCGTTTGCGGACAAATAGGTGAAAAAGCGGAATATTAATCTTTTATTCGTCGTGTTAGCGGCTGGTAAGCGAGAGGGAAAGGTAGACCGACTGGTGCTAGCGCTCGACGAAGGTTGTTGTTTCATTAAATGATCACGTCCACCACAGAAGCAATGGATGTGGTGTGTAGGTGTAAACTAATCAAATGGCACGTACGCGCTGAGTTCTAGCAATGTGACGGGAAGGAGTGGCGTAGATTGCAGATAGCAAATACTGAACAAACGTCATGCACGAAGCCGTACGCTATCGTATCAATTTCACTCCAAAAATGCACACCGTGTTTGTATGCACCAAATGCACACGGGTGTAAGATTGCGCGAACGCGGATTGCAGTCAAGAAATTGGATAGTTGTTTAACTTAATAGTGTAGCATAACATTAGAAGAGTTTTTACTGACCATATCAGTTTGAGGTCGTGTAACTACCACGTTTCAGTCATAATACTTAAAGAACAAACATTTAGACCGGCAAGTCTTATTGCGTTTCAATAACAACAACGCCAAATCGATGTTACATTCAGAACTATTACCTACACTAAATCAGCTTGCGAGTGGAAAATCTTTGACCTCCTCTAACATAAACCGAGAGGCAACACCGCGATTCGAGCGCGACCCAACCAAAGTTCATTGACAGCCAGGCCAGACATACCAAACACCCGATGCCGCAGCTCTGTAGCAGCAAACGCGAACGAGAGATGAATGCTCGCATGAATGGAAAACAGCACACTGCCTCTCATTCACAACAACAGTCGCGAGCAACTGCGGCGGCCGAGTAGCCGACGGACACACCAGTACGAGCGCGAAGAATGTGAGCATTTGAACCCGCCAAATAGCGACAGGTCAAACTTTCACTTTTTGCCCATTGTGTGCTGGCATGGAGGGAGCGCGCGCGCGCTCGCGGAATAAAGACGGCTTGATGGCAATTTGGGAGAGTGTGCGCGAGATAGATCGCTGTGCAGCGGGAATGCATAACACACGAGACCCCAAACTCACGCTCCAATGGACCTTCCTCCCCATGTGAATGTGTATGTATGGTGTAGTGGTAGTGTAGTGGTGGAAAACGGGGAACCCTACGAGATGCCGCCCTGGACCCAACGGTGATATTTCTTGCCTTCTGTTTTGTTTCACGTTTCGTAAACCATTTTTTTGCCTCCAAAAAGCTTCTGGCCAATGCTTATGCATGGAGTTTTCTAACTAGCTAATAGTGGCTTTATCTTTCCCCGTGCTTTAAGACAGAAGGAATGTTTTTGTTTAAATGGAATCGATAATTTAAATGATGTGCTCTGCTGTGAAACTAGTCGTTCCATTAATATTAAATAATTATTACTACAAATGCTTAACGCTAAGAAACATGTTCCAATTCTTTCGACTGACGGTTTTGTGTAGCCGCACAGGCACACTCCCGCATACCAGTTTGTGTGCGAGGCGAGCGTTCCACTTTCAGCGTCAATTCAACGACGACCGACCGGTTTGGGGTGTTTGTGGTCGGTTAGAAAAATAACATAAACCTCACGATGGACGCCGAGAACATGCACATGGAGAGGGAATGCATGTGTGTGTGTAGACGGACCAACAAATATATGCTCCGACTGCTGATCGATGTGTAGATATCGGTGAGATTGGAGCAGTTGGCAGTAAACATAAAAACACACCTTCCCCTTGTGGCCGGCTACCGCCGTAGGCTGCCACCAGAACATTCTTCGGCCGTGGGAAAACCGACGAAAGCAATAATCGAAACAAACAAGGACCGCCGGCGGGGAACCGAGCCCGCAGACACATGCCAACGCAGGCATTAAAGGGTATTCTGCCGGCGACTAGGAGCTTTGAGTGGGCCTCCGGGTGCGGTCCTTCGCATCGCCAAATGGTGGGCAGTGTGACTGTGTGTTGATCGAATTAACCTTTGAATGGCATGGCAGCAAAAAAAAATCGAAAATTGTTCACACATCGCACTGTTTGCTAGGGGAAAGTACTTGGAGGATCCTAGTCACGGCACCATTCAAGTTATTTTATTATTATATGTATTATTATACACTTTCTATTTCCTTTTGTTTGGCATGAAGCTTTCGAGAGTAACTTGAATCAAAGGGACCATTACAGCAAACGTACATCTAATCGACGATTGATTGAGCGATTAATATTTAAAACGAAATTGGTTGCATAGCACGATTGGACCATTGGTATACGGATAACGACACAAATCATACAGAAGCACTTTACCCATCTCTGTCCTAGTAAATAACCAAATTCCAAATATATTGTTCGAATTTGTTCGAAAAAGTTATAAAACCCCACCTCTAAACTCGGCATCCACAAACCAACGACACCATCCTCCGTGTTGAAGAAGCTTCCCGTTCAAAGCACTCACGCCGAGACCGGTTGGCGGGGGAAAAATAATTTGTTGGAAATGTTTAACAAACGACTGGAAGAGCTTTTAATGCCTTTAACGTTTATGTGCTTTACGTTACTCCCATTCCTCCCTCTACGCACTTTCCTCTCACACCGTTGGTTCGTTCTCCCTTGCCTCTGTTCGATGTTCCATCACTAGCTCATCAAAGCTTGCATCCTTTGGACGGGGTTTCGCTGTTTTTTTTTGTTGAGTTCATGTTTGCGTCGTCCGTTCGGCACATCGTCCAATTTTCTCATACGCCAAACACAAAAAAAATCCCACCGATGGTAGAAAATTGCGAATATCCGTTCGCAGGAATGCCCGCAGCATGCGGGAGCATCATTTCACCGTGTGTGTATGTGTGTAGTTGTGTCTATGGCTCGTTCGAAATCACGCGCGTATCGACACCGAGTCTCCGTGCGGGAAGTGAGTTTTCTTTCACCTTTCGCACCGGACCAGTGAAACTTTGCCGACCATTGCCATTGAAACGGATAGTGGAAATGGAATCGAGTGTGAAACAATATACGGCTGGACACCACACAAACACACGGAAATCCATCCCCAAACGCGCTGCTATCATCGCTATCAAAGAGGACGCCGTTTTTTTTCCGGCGGTCGAAACGGATGAGATTGAAAATTGGTACCGAAAATTACTTGCTCGCCACGCCAAGGTAGGGTATGAAAAAAAAAACAACCAAGCCACACCAACATCCGTGGGCAGGTTTCACTTTGTGTGCAGCATTTAAAAGTGTATAGAAAATCTTCTTGCGTTGCCGTTCGGGTCATGTGAAAGTTTATAGCACTCGCCAAATGGAATGAAAATTCGAAATTGGTTGCTACGATACGAGCACAAAAACTACGCTCATAGATTTGCAATAGCTCAATGCTTTTCAATAATTGAGCTACATATACAGCGCAAAAAAAAACATAAAAAAGCGATTAAACATAACAGCAGCTCGTTGATGATAAAAACTGCCACAGAACATCAAAGTGATAGACAATGGGGACCACAGCATACATCCCGAAGCAATTATTGTATGTTCTATCGAATGATTACATGTTTGTCTTTGTTATGGAACGTTTGTGTCCAGCAGCACATGCCCGTTGCTAGGGAAATTGATGAAGATGGGGATGGAAAAGCCGCAAACAACCGGACCGAATGGTCACTGCTCTACCCCACCAGCAGCTGTTGTTGTTTTTTATTCTCACTCCAGTGGCTACCCCACCTGCTAGGCTCAAATTTGGCAAAAACATCATCTCCGCCGTTTTTTTTGCGTCGTTTTCTTTTCGCGTCGTTCGCACGAGCCAAACTCAATCGCCGTGGCGGGTGATTTTCATCAATTTTCACTATCAATGAGAGCCTTCATCGTGCGAGTATCGTGATTGACGAGTGTTTGTGTGTGTGTGTGTGGACCGTGTGG
>AXCO02009979.1:0-11651 GCA_000473525.2 Anopheles melas
AGCCGGTCTCGTAGTACAGTCGTCAACTCGTACGACTTAACAACATGCCCGTCATGGGTTCGATCCCCAAATAGACCGTGCCGCCATACGTAGGACTGACTATCCTGCTATGGGGGGAAATCAATTAGTCACTGAAAGCCAAGCCCCACAAGTGGTACAGGCAGGCCTTGACCGACAACGGTTGTTGAGCCAAAGAAGAAAGAAAGAATAATTAAGAGCATATTCCAAAGGAAGTGGTCATGCGATCTCATAGCGATTCTACTTAATTAAAATAATTATTAATTATTTAAATTATTGTATATTATAAAGTTATAAGAAAGAAAGGCTATATTAATTTTACTATTATTGCAAACATAAAACGAATTATTAATAATAAAAGTACACAAATTAGTGAGTCCTTTATTGAAATCGCAAACACTTCTGATCGTCAAACCCTTGTAGCATACAACAATTTGCGTACAGCTTAGCTTGCTATAATGTATGCTTTATGGCACTTTTATAGCATCGATGGCAAAAGGAAACCCAACGAAAATGTATGCTGCATCTGCGTTTGAAGAACAGTTTTTAAAGTTGGAAAAAGTAATTCATACCATTTTTTTACAACGAATGCCGCAAAACAAAGGCATAATCGAATTGCTACAGACTTTTAACAGTAGGAAGAGTTCTTTCTGAAAGGATTTTGGACAAAACAAGATTCTGTTGGGAAGTTATCCTTGCAAAGTTTACCTTGAAATTGTGTCCCCTTTCTTTGTCCTGTTGAGTTGCAATTGTTACAGCTCCTTCGGCAGCGTCTCTGAGAATTGCTCAATTTTGGCGCGCAACTCCTTTTTCTCCTGCTCGCTAGCAAACGAATATTCAATTGCATTGCGCTGCATCTCTACCATGTCGGCCTTCGTTAGACTGAAGGTGGAAGCGCAAATTTTAAGCTCTTGCGACAGGCTCGTTTCAAAGACACCGAAGTCGTCCGTCTGTAATTATCATTATAAATAGGAAAATTAAATAACCAATAGTAGCAATCATTGTTCCATCACGAATGCTACTCACACAAACACACACGGGATGCTTCAGTTTCAGCAATTTCGCAACATGATGATCCTCGTAGGACGGTACAGTTTTGCACTTTACATTGCTGGTCAGACAGCATTCGAAGGGAATTTTATGTTCCTGGGCAAAAGCGAGATTTTCTCCTGTTGCCCGGTATAAAAGGAAAGCGAAGACACACTTTTACAGTGAAAATGTGCTTTTTAAAACGAAATTCTTACCATCCCCTACCTTCTATGAACGTCCCGTGCCCAATGCGGTCCACGCCGAGCGCAAACATTTCCTTCACCTCCTGCTCATCCTCAAACTCCCCACAGTGCAGCGCCAAACGGAAGCCATGTTCGCGTGCCCTCCGCAGCGCCGGTACAAAGTCGGAAAATGTGGTCCCGAACGGATTGCCACTCAGATCAAACGCAACCATTAGGCCGGGGAACGAGGAACTTAGTTCGATGGCAAGATTGACGTTTTCCATCGCCTCCTGCACGCCCTTTGAGCGATCGATCGAGGGTAACAGTTTAACCACGATTCCCCGTTGATTTTCGGACGATTTTCTAACGATGGACCGAATGGAGTGGTGTCAGCAGTGGGGAGAAAGGCGCCAAAACCATAACCAATCCTACCTTATCACGTCCAACACCGTGGTGAGGTACTCGCGTTTCGTCATTTGCGCAGTGCATTTGGGCGTTGTGCGTAGTTCCAGGTAGATAACGCTGTCTTTGGCAAACTCTTCTATTACTCGCTCGGTCGCTCGTGCCAGCGCTTCCCGACGATCGGTCAAATCGTGCGCGTATTGAAACTTTTTAAAGCATCTAAAAGGAAACGAAAACAGAGTGTACAGTTTTCTGGGTGAAAAAATCATATGCCACGACACATTGCCGACCACTTACTCTTCCAGGGTGAGAGATTCTCCGTTTAAAATCTTGTAGAAACAATCGTCAGTAGCGCTGGGAACTTCCTTTCCATACTTCAGCTCGCGCAGCTCAGCCAAGGTGCTGTTACTGAGCGATCCGTTCAGATGGGCATGCAGCTCCTACAAAAGAACACACATTTATAATTACAACAGCACTACAAAATACACAACTTTACCAACAATTTTCGGTAGAAGATGATAAAAATCCATCGTAAAACTCTTGCTCGGCTTTCTTCTGCTTGCTTCTCCAATGCCGGCTTCACAGGAATAATTGCAAAAACAAAACAAACCAAAGTGACATTTGATCGATGTTCCCAGAACAGAAAAAAGGCGCAAATTGTTTGAATTGACCGTTACGTACTGACCATGTGCTCGAGCAACGGGGAATATTTAAACCAAAATAAAAGGATGTAAAAAGAAAAACACACGTTCTTTTTGCACATGTTCTGTTTCAAATTTATTTTGTATCAATATTTCAACATTGTTTCCCAGAGCAATTTGCTTGTTTTCTTTTGTTTTTCTCTTTTCTCTACGGAAAAAAATTCAATGCTTGCGCTACGCTTGTACGTCCTGGTCACTTCCACTTCCACTTTCCACCGTGTATCCAAATCATCATGCAACATTATAATTTGTGGCTTTTTCATAACCAAAAAACAAAGCGCACATGACTTAGAGGAGAGTTAAGATTAGGAATGGGCATCACTATCCTCACCATCATCATCATCATCATTATTATGGTCTGGCAGTAGTATGTGGCGACCTGTATATATTGTAGAATTTTTCTCCTACACAATGTGTGTGTATTTCTGTGAATGTTTACCAGAGGATATGATTGCAAAACTCTTAACACCTTTCCTTTTTTAAAGGGGGGAGGGTTCGTCATCGTTTACCGTAATAATATTTGCTTTCATTAACAATTCAGGCCTTTCTGTTGTGGGGTGGCGTGGGGTGGACAAATACACTTGTTTTCGTTTTGCTTTGTTGATACGTTTTCTTTCCACCATGTAAGGTCTCACTATATGTACTACACACGCTCAACTTCATTGCTTTCCTCTCTGTAACAACAATTTACATTCCAAAATTACATCAGAACTTGGTTTGATCTTGTCGGAATCCATAACAAATCCATTCGCTTATTACCAATAGCATGTGTATGTATTGTGTTTGTTTTTTTGTTCTTGTCAAGTGCAATCGAGATTGTTCGTATTTCCACCGTACCAAATTGGATCAATTCCACCAGTAAGGAATACCATTCAGCTGCAGCAAACTCAATCTCAATCTAACAAACTAGCCGGGGACAATACTGTGTATTCTGTTTTATGTTTTGCGCTTTTGCATATCAATTATTGTCACTCGCTCGAATAAAATACTGTACCATATTGAATGAAGGGACAAGGAGGGAACGTCGATTGTCCTGAAACAAACAAAGCTACTACTCTTAGCACTGTTCTGTATTTTCTCCAACTAAATGCTCTTGCAAACAAAGCGAACACACACTGGGGTTGGCCGTTTATGCGAAATTCAAACAATTCCGATGCCAATGTACGATATAAATTAAAGCCCTGACAAGGCTGTCTGGTTAAAACGAAGATACTTAAACCAATGTTCGCATACGTATAGTGTTACACTTTTGGATGGATCCTGCTACTTGTTCATCGTTCGTCTATTTCTTCTCTCTCTACCCCTATGTCTATCCATGGGCGATGGATAACGCATTACTATTTGCGTGTTTACACACCACACGCACAATGAAATTGGTTCTTTCTGGTGCTTATCATACTATTCGTTTGTACAATGCAAGCTCTAAACAGCTGCTTGACAACTGTGGACAAGGGGGTGGGGTGGGGATGGGCGGGTAGTAGTGGGTTCGAGGGAGGAAGAACATCTTCAGCACTCTAAATGCTGTTATTACATGTAGCGCGATTTACCTTTTCCCCATATTTACGTACAATTTGCTCTATTGCTTTCGATTGTTTCTGTATGTGCCCGCGGGATGTTTTTTTTTGTTTGTTTGTGTGCTGCTGCTATGTGCAATGTGTGTAGTAGCGTTACGCTGTTTACTTCCTTTGATTTATCTTTGGTTTTTTTTCAACAATTGGTAATCATAGTTTTGTAAACTTTCTTCGACTTTTTAAATAAAACTGAGAAAAAAACATTAATTTCAAAACAGATCGTAAAAGTGTTTACGTGTAAAGGATAACAATCTCAAAGATGATTAAACTAATATTTAAAATAAAAGGAAAAGGAACCTAATCGTTTACCTTTTAACGCATACTCAACTTGGTAATCTATTCTGAAACACTTGCACCTGCCGATTTTGAAGCAAAAAAATGCATTCATTTCGCAAACGCTATACCCGTTTACATCTTCCTCTCTTTGTAATGACGGACTAGAAATCTTACAATCTGTTTGAATACTTGCCGGTTTTACTGCAACCTGTGTACTATTGGATACGATACTTTATACAAAATATTATCTGTTCAACCCTGTGAAGCAACACTTTTGTTCCTATCGGTTGAGAGTTTGCTTTAACTTGCGTGCTTCGCGAGAAGACCTGTATGTAGTTGAACTGCTATTGGTATGTTTTCGGTTTCGTCATACTGCTTTTGCAATATGGATCAACAACAAAAATATTATTTCAGTACAAAACCTCACATAGTCAAGGAGTAGCGAAATGGTAATGGTACATAAAGTAGAAGGTAGAGTAGGAAATGTTAATGCAACTAAAAATAACACATTTTGAAGAAAAATATGCAGATTAAAAGTTTCTTGGTTTTGGCATACATCACAGATATTTTAGTTAGATACGTTTAGTTTAGCTTTTTGGTAGTTTTGTTTTGTTTTGTTTCGTTTTTTTGTAGAGTTCCGTTATGTGGTTTCAGTACATGTACCCGAAACAGACTAGTGGCTCACTAGTTTCTGGTTGAATGCGCCTTTTGCTTACTTGTAAGGATGAAGGGTATGAAGAGTTGTAAAACCTTGCAGCGAATGGTAAGATGCGAAACTAAGTCTAACCATACTACAGAGCTACAAACACTATACTGTGTAAACTCTTTCTATGATTCTTTTTGGATTACACTTTTGTTATCTCTTTTTTATGGTTTGCTAATTATTCATGCACTTCCTAGTTCAATCCCTACTTGAGAAAGAGAAATTCAACCTAGAATGTACTTTCATCCATCATATCGCAATGTAAGGTGGTGATGCGCTTAGTGAACAATCGCAAAGAAAAACAACATTTGTAAAAATTCGTTGATTTGTGTTAACGTATGTACTAGCTTCAGATCAATAATAATGTAGCTAAATCGTAGCTAAGCTTTGCTTAAGTTAATTAAAGTGAGAAATCTCAAAGAAATCCTTAAACTGGTCAAAATAACAAAAGTGATTTGTTTGCTCATTTCTCAATCAACAATGAACGACCTTTCTCAATTCCTTAATACTGCGCATCAACGTAATGCATCCATAAACTGCTGCTGTGACCGACGAGTTGGGTTAGGAAATAATAAAATAAACATTTCTATACTACTTTTGTAAAAGGAACTATTATAGTCCATCCAACAAAGCCTAAGCTAGGAAGATTTGCTTACCATTCGTTTGCTTCTTCGAAGCTTGGAAGTGTGCAAAACAATTGTTTGGGTTTTCCATTCATTTCGTTGATCCTGCCTTCACAATCTGTAGCGTCCTATGGACTTTTTACAACATATAACCATCATTCCTCTTTAGTATGGGAGTTTTTGTTCTTTTCTCCTCGGTCTACAGGAAAACTACAAGCTTGATGATCGTTCATTGAAGAGCGTTTGCTACAAATAGAACACACTACAACGGACTACACCAAGGGGCTAATAATCCACTGAAAAATAAATAGTCCAGAGGACAGACGCATATCGATGGGACATCATGTCAGCAGTACAACGACACCTATCCTGAACTGAGCACCGTGTGAAAACGTGCTTTTCAAAAGCACCACCAGCTTGTATCTGATCCCTCCTATTCCGCGGAGCGGATGATTCATCTAATCCTCCCAACCGAACGGTTGAACATTTCCCTGACACCACCATTTCGATGATTCCCGTTCAGTTGGGTTGCCTATTGATTGATGCCGGTAGCATTTCGGCGGCGTCTAAAGACGAGGGCAAATATTGACCGTAATCGCCACCAGCGGCTGCGCCGTCTTGGGTGTATCTTTTCCGAGCTGGAGCCACCATTCAGGGCCTGAAATGAGGAAAAGATTAGCAGAATGGAGGAAGAGGGAGCCGAAGAACCAAATTTAGGATCAGTTTCAATGCAAACAAATGTATCGTGCTGTGCTAGTAATCCATTACGATATTGTTTTATAGCTCGGAGCTAGAACGGAACTTGTATCGAGAAATACAAATATTCGACAACGTTCTATGTCGAATTGATAATAAAATTAACAGAATTCAGAAGGGAATAATTATGACGGCATCAATGTCGTCGATGCAAATTGATATCAGGAATTAATTGAAGCATTTAAATAACGTAAGACTGAAACTATCGTGATAAACACTAATCCCAATATGCATGCCAACGTAACACCCACGAACATGCTTAGTACACTTACCCGCTGTTCCTCTTTCCGCCGTATCTCGCGCACGAGCGAGAAGAACGCCTCATCGATGTAGTGGCGCAGGGCGGCCGAAGTTTCGTAGAACGGGCAGCCAAACTGTTTGGCCAGCGTTTTGCCCTCCTCCGTCGTGACCTTGCGCTGGGACTGCAGGTCCAGCTTGTTTGCCACCAGCACCAGCGGTATGTCCTCCGTCAGCCGTACCCGTGCGATCAGCTTCCGATACTCGGACGCTTCCTGGAAGCTGTGCCGATCGGTGACGGAGTAGCAGATGATGAAACCCTCGCCGCAACGCATATACTGGTCGCGCATGGCAGTGAACTCCACCTGGCCGGCCGTATCCAGTATGTCGAGCAGGGCGGCTTCCCCATCGATGACGGCCTGCTGCTGGTACGAGTCCTCAATCGTCGGATCGTGGTAGTCCAGGAAGCTATGGCTCACGAACTGGAGTGTGACGGCTGTAAAAAAAGAAAACATTGCATCGGCAAGGACAAACACGCGTTAACAACAGGTTAGCTATTTTTAATGCAGCCCGATAATATCGTGACCCTCCCACCCGAGCCGTCTAGGACGGCCCAGTCGCACACAAACAAAAACACACACGCATTCGTTTGATGACGCACGTCGCCGAACCGTTCCAGTGTCGGTCGGGCACATCACGGCTCAGTAAACAAAGGCCCCGGGAACAGGGAAATGGGGTGGAAGAAGCCGTTTAACATACCCAAAGAAGGAAGGATAAAAGGGAAAGGACAGCATAAAAACATCAACTCGTCGTCCCACTATCAAATCGATGACAAATGTTGTTGTGTCTCGCTCAACAGTTGGACAGTTGGGCGGATGGATGAATCGGGCGGGGAGAATCGATCGATAATACTATTCACGTCACTCGTTAATCTCCCCCGTAAACAAATGCGTGCGTTGGCGGTGTTTGCGCTTTACCGACCTCACCTATGGCTAATGGAGAGGATGAATGCTTAATATTTTATATGGCATGGTGTGCTGTGTTACGGCACCACGGACCGTACGGCTGGTATCTAACATCGTTCGCTCCAGCTGCTGGTGATGTCCTAGAGTCGTAGTACATGCCAGGCTACTTTACCAGCATTGCAAAGAAGGTTGAGGAGTTGCTGCTTACCCGACTTTCCAACGCCCCCATCGCCCAGGATGACGATCTTGTACACCCGCAGTCCGCTCCGGGTGGTCAGCGGGTTGGTGGGCTGTTTCGAGTTTTCTCCACTCCCATCCGTCTTCACCGGGTTGTACTCGATGGATTGGGCCCGATTTTTCTTCCGCGCGGTGCAGCCCGAAAAATCGCCTGCCATCGTACTACTCGCTCGCCGCTGCGCCTACTACACCACCCACACGGGTTCGGATAAGAGCTCGATGGACACTGATTCGCACGGCACAGGTGCTAACGGTGCTGGTGGACGTGGAGTACGGGTAGTGAGAACGCCACTACCAAGGACCGCTTTCACTTTGGTTGGGAATCTTTCTATTGGTGCGTCCTGCGGGATGGACAACTCAGCCACTTCGCTGTTGCTTCACCCTTAGTTGTCACTAGTTTCGAGTGAACGATACACGCATTACGTGTAGGCGTAGTTCCACCGTTCCAGCCACACGAACACTACATCCTTACGCGCGACGGAAAACTTCGGGCCATCCGTCCCGTTCAAGGAGTTTCTTTCTAATTCGCTGATGGTAGCAGGATAACTCCTTCTACAGATGCAATGTGAGGGGGGGGGGAGCCTGTGTGTATGTGTGAGTTTGCGTCTTGTTTTGACTGACATTTGACATTGGGAAAGCAGTGTGGTCAGATTATTTTGGAGGTTTTCGGTAGGCTCACCAAAATTGTATCGGTAGTTTTCGGTAGGAGTTTCAATTTGAATTGCATTATCGGTAGTTTTAGGGCGGTCATCTGTGAATCGGTAGGCATATAAAAAATCGGTAGGAATACAGATAAATCGGTATTTCTGGTCACTCTGTGGCCATTGCATGCATTGCAAACTATGGGCGATCAGGACAAAAACGCTCACCCGTGTCTTGGAGGAAATTCAAACTTTTATCAAATGATAAATGGGAAAAGTTTACCTAAAGTAAAGTATATCAATGCGGTCTAGGTGTTCGTGTTAAAAAAAAAACATTACCGGTTAAAGAGGTTGTCTTTCGCACGGGAAGGGACACATTGGAAAATCCAATTGGATTCCTAATGAGCCTGGCACGTCTTATGCCTCAAAATCCACTTCTTGCCTTATGAGATTCAAAATGTGCGCCAAAAGTATAACTTTCCGTGCGAAAGAATCAAGAAAGTGTGCCAAAAGCATCAAAAACCCTGGAAAGCCCCAGTAGCTTAAATTTGTGGGTGATAAATATATGGACTCACTTGTGACAAATAGTTTCGGAACAAGAGGATATTAAAAGCCTCTATATATAAGCTAAAAACCAACCAACAAGATCCAGCAACGAATACAAATGTTTTAACCAACAGATACTGTAATTTTCTTTCTAGAGTAAGGATCCAGCCTTTAATACCAGTTAGAAAAGAATAAATAATATTCTTTTTTCTCGTTTGGTTTTACATTGTTCTCTGTAATTATACGAAATCAAGATACAATTCTCTCTTTTTTTTGAAAACATAGGTTTTATTTCCCCTTACGTTCCAATATCATTTTGCTTTCTGCGATCGTTTTACATAATCAATAAAGTTTTTAAAACATCTTCCGAGGGATTTCCGTTTTTTTGTTTGTTCGCCAACCTCGTGTGTTTTGCCAACTACATATCTTCTTTACAGTGTGTTGTTCTAAATCATACATGCTTCTCTCCTTCTTTGCGCAACAACACACACACAGACCCCCACCACAACGCTTCTCGTGAAATAGCTTCGCAGCACAAAAGTAATATTAGCGCAATAGTAGTTTACTAAGCTTCCCAAAACCAAACCAAACTCACACACACACACCCTTCTCCTCCTCGGTGCCAAATCTAGTGTTTGGCTCTCTTCACAGTAAAACTGCTATTCTTGTAGGGTTGTGTGTGTGTGTGTGTCCTTTCTTGCGAAACAATATACGTTTTCTCATTCGTAATCCTTCTAATCTAACACCACCACACTTTACTCTTTCCATCACCATCCGACCCCTTTTTCCTCTCTTCATTCGTCATCCATCCAAAGCCTTTTTCCCATTGCTAAGTCTCGTTTTTTTTTTCAAATCGGCAACACGTGTATATGCGCTCTGAGTGAATTGATACTCCCCCTCTTCTGTCTGTGGTACGCGTTTTAATTCAGTTACGAATGTTGGATTTCTTCACTTGTAAAACAAAATTGTCTCCCACCGGTCGTCTCACCTTACACACTGCACACGGCTGCGATTGTGTTTGTAGTTGACCAGCTAGCTAGCTCATCAATGCGGTAAATTCTTCTTTCTTGCTTCCTCCTGCCTGGTTTCACCTTTTCTGTTTAATAATTAGTTAATTTTTATCTATGATATTTCTAAGAGATGTAGTATGGGGGGCCACTGCGTGTCACCTTTCGCATATGCGTGAGTGATAAAGATGTATGCAAGGGTATGTGTAATGTATTTTAGCAGTATGCATGTGTTTTTCAGCACCTGCATAAGCACGTTTTTGTTTGTTTCAAAAATGGATCTGCTTAATGCAACAAAAAAATGGCATCGTGTAATGGTGGATACGGGCACCGCGACAGCAACGAACTGTAGCATTCATCTGCCGCCCCTCTATCAGCTTTTGTATTGTATAATTGATACGAGCGTTGTGATAGTGACTAAAAGTATCAGCAGCGGAGAAGTTGTGCTCAAACTGTGCCTGTTTGAACCTGTTGTTCTGCGTCAAACACGTTTAGTTGCACCTTCATGGCTTTTGTAAACGTTTTGTATATTATGTGTACGTACCACCCCCCATTATCATCATCACATGCCACATGTGTTCGCGTTAATCTTTGATTTGCCTGTTATCCATTTTTTCTTCCTCTTTTTGTTACTATTTTTTCAATTATCTTATTAGCACTATACAGCAAAGAATGGTAAATTTGTTGGGTTTTTTATACTTCGCTTGCATTCTGCTCCTTTTTCTTATTAATGAGGCTTGATTGTGAAAACCAAATCGTGTAATTGGTGTATGTGTGTTCGAAAGTAGATACACACACACACTTACATGTTGTTTTACGTTTAGTTATGATCTTAATAGTTATCATCACCATCACAAAAAAAAAGAAACACTGCTTGCGTGCCCTACAAATGGACCCATTATGTCCATTACAAATATGTAAAAAATAGGAAAAAATGCTCTCTAAGCTTATGATTTGCTAATGATGAAACAATCAAGAATGAGCAGCATGTAAAAAAGCAGCATGGTTATTTAAAAATCAATTACAAGAGTGTCAGTACATACACACACACAACACCCCACAACATACAGAGTCCAACAAAACAGGGGTGAGTGCCAGGTTCATTCGCATTTTCGCTTCAAACGGCAAATGTACATCCGATCAGGAGAGTAGATGGAGCGAGTGTCGGTAAATTTCAAAAGCTTCTGTAAAAGGCCTACCTCTTTATCTAAAAAGCGTTATCGATTTGTTCGTATGTGTATATCTGATGTCCTGAACTCCTTCTTCTCCGCCGAATACTCTTTTTTAGATCGAATATGAAAAGTATTAAGTTAATAGGGCTTGGATTAGTAGTAGTTGTAGTAGTAGTAGAAATAGAAACAATGATAATTCAATAATAGTTTCTAGGAGTGGTTCACCACTTGTGTGTATGTTTATCAGTACACGTCAGCGACTGCGTGGTTCAGTCCAAACGACGTGCTACTACTATAAACCTTTCTCCACCTGTTCTCCCAAATAATGGGATTGGCGACAGAGTGCGACGGCGCTTCCATCCATCCAATATACGCTTCAAACAAAATGATTCAAAAGAGATTTTGACCTTACGCCGGACGTGGGTTTAAGCTGTCTTATCCTGCGCCCCGCTTTCAGGGGGGGGGGGCGCATATGGGCCGAAATTGTAAAACCGTTTGGTGGGGAGGGTTGTTTCATATTTGTGAGTGTATTCTATTGCCCAGGCCTCTGCCTGCCTCTGCAGCACAATGAATGCCGGGATGGAA
>AXCO02009982.1:0-11638 GCA_000473525.2 Anopheles melas
GAATTTCACATTTTTTGAATAAAATACTATTCATTACTCAGAGTTTTTGATTTTATTTAGTACTTTTATACACTTTATCATTTATTTAATATCGCACAAATCGAAAAATTCTAATATTTCTGGCTTTTAAGCGGTTTCAATTTGTAAGCAAAAATGAAATTTTTACCGAACTTAAAGCAAATTGGACTGATTTGACATATGGTCTGTCAAATTCAGAAAACCGCGTATCTCCGAATCCGCGTAAGTCGAGAACCGCGTTACTCTGGTACAGACTGTACTCAAAATAACCACACGAAAGATAACAGTTAAATTAAGTAATCAAAGCAAATTGTATCTCTTAATTAAATTCCCTCGATGTGAAAGTAACCAAGCTGTATTACACTTTCCCACATAGTTGCATTTCCTCTTTGACATGCATCAAAATTGCACCCTTCACCCTTCAATCTGTTGCACATAGAGTGCACCGCTAACTACCTAACCTTGACAAACAATTTCCAGGTTGTCTCTAACGCGCGCTTTTACGAACCGGTATGATAACGGTTGGTCTCTCCCTCCCCCCATCCACTACTAAATACTACTCTACCCATTCGCCACGCGACACGTTCAGGGGATCTGATAAGAGGGACATAGCTGTAACGACAGATAATGCTGCGTTTTGCATCCAAAAATGCATAACAAAAAAAGGAACCACGCAGGTGCAACCAACGTATCCCGTTTTATGTACACTCCGCTGCCGATACTGCATAAGCAACGAACTCTTATCTTGCAGTTGACAAGACGGCACACGCCATCTACTTTATTATCTGGCATGCATTAACGGTGAACAATTGCTTTCGTCCCGAAATAGCTTATCGAAATGGTTTAAAATAATGTTCAAAATAGCAAACAGATTAGATTTCCAATAAGAAATGTAGAGCCAATTGTAGTGAACCTTTTCAACTGCTTTAATATTATCTAAATTCATAAATTCATAAATAAATAATCTTAAAACTTTTCACCCAAAACACACTTACTCGACAGATTGTGCTCATCCCGGAACACGTTCAGCAGCTCCTTGTGATTGTAACCGAGCGGTACGGATGAAATTTGCGTGTAAATATCGAGCAGCACGTTGCCGTCCACGTCCTGCAGATAGTTTCCGTACGAGTTGTCATAGTCGACAAACATTTGCACCGAGTTAGCATTCTGTGTGTGCGAGAAGAAGAAAAGAAGGGAAAAAATGTAAGAAAATACAGTCAATGGAGCGCCAGTTGTAGGGCCACTGGGAAACGCAAGGTAGCAAATGGACAGGAACGTCCAAAAATAGCGTAACGCGTGGTTCAAAAAGCGCCACAATAATGCGTAGGACAGCAGAAGAAAAGATCAAGTTCATGATCAATTGACGTACACTCGTGTAGGGGAGAATGCGAATAATGGTGAAGGAATGTCTGGCGGCGAGGGAACATCGGTACCGTACGCTGGCTCCGCAATAAATTCACCTCAACATTATAGAGGTCAGGGAACCGTACGAAAAGTGTCCCATCCACACACACACACACACACACCTCCTACTACAAAGTGGCGTGATGGTTATTTATATAACTTTAATCGCCTCCAAGTGTGACCGGCAACACACCCTTTCTTTTTGTTTGCGTTCTACAAAAATCGCCGCAATCCTCCCAAAAAATCATACGCGTTTAATTTCAGGGACAGTTCATTGACGGACTGAGCCACTACGATGCGGATTGGTCTGTCGCAAGGAACGAACGAACCCCCATCGACGGTGTACATCGGAAGAGAAATGGAACTTGCAAAAGCGGGGAAAAGGCGAACGAACGCCGCCCTACGCTGGCGGGCGCGTTGTTTTGGAACAACGCAAACAACTGATTGAAAGCAATTCCCTTCAATTGATACCAATTGTGTGTGTTCCCGACATAGGGCGCGCCCCATCAACACGCGTCTCATGCACGCAATCAGCGCGAAGGAAACCGATCCGGGATGCACAATCAACGCCCTTCCGCACGGTTCTGGGACATTCTCTCGGAAGTGCTTTTCTTCATGTTCCGTGACTACTTGGATGTGAGCAGCATACCTGCAGTTGATTTAGCTGCTGCAGCAGCGCCCTTGACTTGGGTCCAGGTACTTCGGTTTTCAGCGACGGTGCGGCCGGTTCGGCCAACGGAACGGCGGCAAAGTGGCGGCTCACTGTCGAATGGGGTGAAAAAAAAATTAAGAACAAATCATTATTACTCAATGCTTAGCAATGCTTTTTTGCATTCTACAACAACCAAAAACTCACGCTGGAGCAAAGCACGATGACGACGCTGGCATTCGGCACGCGCCAGAACGGTACCGATTTGTTTGAGCAGCATTTTTTATTCACCGGCACGTACTTTTTGCACTCCCTAAAAAACTTGCAAACTAAAAACACTTTAAATAACAGCTCACAGCGATACACTGCACGGCTTTCCAGCGGTGCGCTAGAATGATGTCTATCTCAGTGCAGCAGTTTTTTGTTGCTTCTTCAGCAGCCGACCAAGTCACCATCGACCATGCGCGAATCGGCGACCCCGAAACACACAACACACACGCCGCACTGGGTTTTTACGTACGTGAAACTCACTACTGCACGACACACAGAGACCGTACGCGTGTATACGGTCAAACGTTTCGCTCTCTGCAACGGACAGATGCGGTTTGTACCCCGAACTCGTGGGAAATGTTCAATTTATCCTCCTGCCGCACAAACGATGATGGTGTGGTGGAGTCAACGCTTTTTAAACCACACAGATGCAGTGTTTTTCAAGCAGTACAATCGCTTGCACGGAATTGTCATGCGCTCTGTTAATTTAAAACTAAAAAAGCAGCATTTTTTCACGTATTTTTCAGCAATTCGTCCACAATGAAACAGGATGCCTAAATCCTTTTCATGCCTGACTGAATGTATCCTTGTTATTTAAATTTAATTCCCCTGAAAACGGGTACCTGCGGCAATGACAGCACAGCCGGCCGGGATTACATCGTTTAGAGGGTGCAGTTGAATACTTTTGTCGCTGAACAGAAGGTCCGTAGACCGTTTGCTTTCAAAGTTCTTTCGTGTTGTGGAAAGGATACAGTTATTCACGAACAAAAGGATTCAAATTCGCTTTTTCTATTAAGTTAAATAAAAAACCCTAAATTTCAATAAATGGGAAGCTTTTTTATCCAAAAGTTCACAACAGAAACAGATGACGAGAAGTAGGTAAAGCAATTGTGAAGGGGAAATCAAATCTTATCCTTAAAATTTACATTTTTAGGATTACGGATGTGCAGTATTAGAAATAAGTTTAAAAATACTTTATTTGATGCGATAATATGCAATAATAAGATACTTTCAAAACCTTACGTCCTACGCTCTCAGTTCAACTGATTGGAAGTTTTCCTCCAGGAAACATCTCTGCGCCACATAGCTAAGAAACGAAACGAAGCAAAATTATGTTATTATTTCGTACGAAAATTCAAATAACCGAGCATACTTTTGATTAACGCCCCAGCCACTATCAATATCATCGTTTTCGACCGGCATCACTTTATCTAAATCATCAAAAATACCATAAACGTTCGACTGGCCCGTAAAAGTGATTTGCTGCAGCCGCTCGGACGGTGGACAGTACACACTGCAACAACGAAAAAAAAACGAACAGAAGCTATTGATTAAAGAAAAAAACCGAATAAAAACTCCGTCAATCCCACTTACGTGTCGTAGAGATTTCTCAGCTGCACAAAATGCTGCCCGTACGCCTTTCGGGACGCACCGTTGTCGTTAATCGTGGCGGACCAGTTCACACAGAGTGTCATATGGCTGTCTCGTTGGTTGACTATTTGATTGAACTCTTCATTGCTGCCCGGTTCGTACACGCGTATGAATTTGGTTTCGTTCTTGAGCAGAAAACTGCCCGCCGCTTCCAGCGCGGGAAGTGTTGCCTTGGCGGCCGGCTCCGATGCGCGCACCGTCACGGTGGACAGCTTCTGCGAAACGTACCCTTGGAAGTTGCCATCATACACGACGTCGGCCGTACGACGCTGCAGGTTACAGCGCAGGCTGACGGTTTCATTCGTTTTCAGTCCCCCACCCGACTGCAGTTTGGTGTGGCCGGGTGTTTTAATATCTAAAACAAAGCAAACAATATCAATTACATTGTCATTGTGTGTTTTTAAGGGCAAAGAAACTTCTTGATACACACAAACCACTCTATTTTGCTGGAGCTCGTACGCAGAACAGTAAAGATACAGCTCGTTGATAACAATTTCCGTCATTAGCGGATGGTGGACTTGATTCAAATTCTTCACATTCACATCAATACCCAGCTCACGCTTGGTCGGATTGCTCAGGTTGCAGTTCGCATCGACGAGCAACGAATCGTTTACGTTAAAATTCCAGGTATGACGCACGAGACGATGCCTGAAAGCAACCAAAATTAGCAACCATTCCTAAAACCATCGATTATTGCCATTACTTACTTCAACTTCGGATAGTCCTGTGGCATGGCATAGTAAATCATCAGCTTGATGTCTTTCTGGCCCTTCGAGTACGGGGCCTGCAGCCACAGCGTGGCCGTCTTCGTCTCGTTCGGAGCGATAAAGTTGCCATCCGCCTCCCGGAACGCTCTACACACGTACTGCTTGCGTGCCTCACGATCTCGGCCCACGTTTTCGTTGGCCAGATTTTTTAAATCGCGCCGTATCGACAGCGGTATGTCCGCTTCGCTCGGATTCAACAACACATACCGTGGATTGTCGATGCACACGTAAATATCGTTCAGCACACTCACGCCAGCATTTGTCATGTTCATTTTCAGCGGAATAACCTCTCCCGCCAGCACCTCCGACGGTGCGCGACTGAAGCTGACGTGCAGGGCCGGCGCCGGGGGAAGAATCTCTATCTCCAGCTTGCGATCAAAGGCCGCCACAGTGGACACAGCGGCTGCAGCTACCGGTTTGTTCCCGTCCTTGCCACCGGCACTGCCGACCCGTATCGGTTGCGCTTCGAACAGCTGTTTGCCCCACAGGGACGGCGTTTCGCCTGAACCGGCCGGCTGGGCCGCCGATATCTTACCCACGATGCCCAGTATGCGCAGCTGGCCGGTACTGCGCGGCGTTAGCTTCAGGACAAGCGTTTTCGTCTCATGCTCGCCGAACGTGACGAGCGCCACAAAGCTGGACGCGACCACGTTCTCAATTTCCGACCGCTCCTCCAAGCTAACGTCGCCGAGAAAGAGCGGACGGTTGGAGAAAATCTCGCCCGTCTCCCGGCGGAACTCCCACAGCAGGTTGATGTTCTCGAACAGCACCGCCGGTTTGATGGTGTTTTCCAGATTGAACGCCACCTCGATCGGTTCCCCGTGCACGGAGCGGGGGTTTTCCGTCGCCGGCGCCTCGGTGGAGAAGAGCGACTTCGAGGGACGGAACACCATCACCGGACGCTCGGCAGCGCTCTGCACCAGCATTTCCTCCATCTTGTTCCACACGTTTTCGTCCGTTGGGGTAGCCTAAAAAACGGAAGAGCATATTGTAAAGATACTGCTGATAGTCAGTCCTACGTGTATGGGGGGCACGTTCCATGCGGGGCTTGATCCCATGACGGACATGTAGTTAAGTCGTACGAGTACCACCAGACCGGCCCAAGCCACAGACTTACCGTAATGTTAATATTCGTTGCCGCCACGTGCAGCGGATTCGAAACTGGCGGCGGTGACGTTACCAGCACCTTCGTCATCGTCTGCACAATCTTCGGCAGCGCGATCGATGGAATATCATTCGCCCCCTCGCCACCCTTCGCCTGCAGTGCCTTTTTCGTGCTGAGATACTCGCGCAAAAACAACGTCTGCTGGGTGGCCGTTTGCATGCTCGAGGGGCGCAACAGATGCTCCAAACAGAGGCTCGCTTCGTCCAGCTTCTTCAGGTTCGAAGCCTGCCGGCCGATCGTGTACTGGATGTGATCCTCCGCCAAACTCCAGCCACGGTTCTCAAACACCTGGTACGCCTGCTTGTACGTGCGGAACGAATGCTTCCGCTGGCCAACCTTGGAAAATCTATGGCCCGCCAGCACGCAGTGCAGCGCGTACTTACGATACTGGGGCGGATTTGCTAGCAGGAAGCAGTACGAGGCCTGCTCGAGCAATAGTGCCGACCGCAGGTCCGAATCTTCGCTCGTCATCCGGATCAACTGCTTGGCCGCCTCATTGTACTGTTTGGCCGCTCGCAAACACTCCATGGACAGCAGCGTGGCACGGGTAGCGAACTGGGGAAGCTTGCAGCTGTTCAGGTAGGTCAGTATTGCTTCCTCCATGTAGTCGTACGTTTTGCGACTCGCCGTGCCCTGCATGTGCGCGGCCAGTGCTGCCATCTCGAGCGCGCCGGCGTAGTACTGCCACGCCGAGTCAGCATTAAAGTCACGCTTGGCCTGATGGTAGGCTTGGAAGGCGAGCGAATAGTGGCTGAACATAAAGTACAGATCGCCCAACTTTCGCGTCTGCAGCTCGGTTGATTCGTTCGTGTAGACGACCGCATTCTGGTTCGTGTTAACTCCCGGCTTGTTCGTGACGAACCATCGCTTGGTCGCGCTTAGCAGCGAGCGGCTCACGCCCTTCTTGTTCGATATCTGCAATTAAAGAGAGTAATCTCTATATCGTGAACAGTTCCCTATCACTTCACACAAACTCTTACCGAATCGTTCAACACGCCCACCAACCGTTCCACGTACGGAATCAACGCACGCACGGCAAAATCCTGCACAAAGTGTTTCAGGTTGTCCAAATCGCCCGCCGTCAGAAACGACCCGTGAGCCACCTCGATGTCGCTCTCGATCGGCCACACGTTCGGATTAATCGTTTGCAGCGACAGGCTGTCGATGCTTGACGTCAAGCTCGACGTTTCCTGAAGCTCGATGCCCGTCTCCTGCACCGGACTCAGCGGATGCGCAATCACCTCACCCACCACAATGCCGGAAGGCGGTGTTTCGGACGAGAGGCTACTGCCGCTGCTGCTTATACCGCCACCGTGCACTAGCAGATTGGACGATTGTACCACCGTCGTGGGCATGCCCGTTACCGAGCCCATATCCTGCGGTGTCTTCGGCGCACTGTCCACATCGCTTGCCGTGCTCGGTTCCGACCGTTGGTGTTTCTTCAGATACCTTACCCACGGGTCGGGACAGTCGGTCGGTGGGCCACCGTGCGAGTTAATCTGCAGCAGGAAGCACTTGTGCTCGCCGTAGGTCGATTTCAGCCCATCGAACGCTTGCTGAGCCCTGAAAGGAGTTTAAAAATAGGATTAAATACAGCTGCCAAAGCACTCTGCGTCTGTCGTCAACACACTTTCCAATATCCCCAGAGCATCCATCGTGCAGCATAACGTAGCAGTTGAGCGCATCGGAAGCGAACCACTTCGGCAGCCGGGGCGGCGTAATGTTCTGCATCATCTGTATCTTTTTCGTCAGCTGGCTGGCGGTCTCGATCGGGTTCGGATCGATGCTCGAGACGACGATCAACGAGCACAGCAGATGGCGGGTAAACTCGTGGTCCGCCGGGAACTGCACGGTGAGAAAAGTTTCACGCCACTGCTCGAACCACGGCTCGGAGACGGGGATGTCCACGAAGCTACCATCGTCCAGCTTGATCGCTCGCATCTTATCGCCGCCCGGTGCGGTGGTGACCGCCTCGTTTAGCATCTTTTTTGCCAGAATCGTCTGCGGTGGGCGCCAGTTCACATCCACCACATTGATCCGCAGCCCCTTGATCGAAACGCTCGTGCCGGCAATGTCGCGAAAGTGTGCTACGAAAATAAGAAAGCAAACAGTACCGGTCAACGCGGATACAATCACCGTTGGAGCGTTAATACGTACCATCGGAGGAAAGCTTCAGGAAGGGCTGCAACATTTCCACAAACGAAAGATTGTTTTTCTGGCACAGCTCCTCGGCCTGCTGGGACACGATGGCTCCCACCATGGGCGAAAATATGTTCTGTATGATCTCCTTGGTGGAGTAGTTCTGTCCGGTGAGGTGAATCATGGTTGTGACGGGTACTTGCAATCCCGTGAGCAAAATTACGTTTAATGAACTAATGAACTGATAGCAGGAAATAATTCGTCCTCCGAGCTGAAACGTTTATCGATTTCCCTTTTCCTACGTAAACAAACACTACCACACTTTGACAGATGTGTCACAGCAACCAGCAGCTGATCCCGTACAGTGGTTTTCGCACGATCTCGTACGACTATCAAAGGAGTTTGCGCAACGATAAAAAATATTCGATAATTTTCAAAAAAAAAAACATTGATATTTTCACAATATTAAGCTTTCATCTAAACCGATCCGCTTTTTTTCTTTTCTTTTTCACTTCAGTGCATCATTAAATTATTTTATACCTATTTAGATTTGTTTCGAGAAACATTTCTACATCACGCAACATTTGCAACATTTTAGCACAATTTGAAACGTTAACGGTTTCTTATCACAAATGCTTTCTTATCTACGCATCAACTAAAAAAGCGGTCTGTGATTTGTGCCCAATTTATCTTCGCGCAAATTCGATACGCACAGTCTCACGCGCAATCATCTGTGCGTGACAGAATCCGTGACAGATGCAAATGTAAATATTTACCCTCTGCATTATCTCACTCGCAACAACAAAAAGGAGGTGTTTTGTCCAGCATCCAATCTAGTCGGCTCAGTGCAGCTTGCGCGAACATGTCAGAGAAAATTATCATCGTTACCGGATTCGGCCCGTTCGCAGGCCACGAGGATCGTAATGCGAGCTGGGAAGCGGTAAACCTGCTGCCCGATGTGTTCCACTTCCGGAAGGATGCGTACAAGCTGCGAAAGTATCAAGTACCCGTTATATACGAAGAGGTGAATCGTATCTTGCCACAGATTTGGAACCAAAAACCGAACGTAAGTTTAACCTTCTTGGCCTTGTTGTTCGTTCGAAATGATCGATAATTGTACCCATTAAACCGAAAATGTGTGTCGATGGTTACCTGTTGATCCATTCCAGCTGGTAGTGCACGTGGGCGTCAATGGTACGATCAACACAATCAACCTGGAACATTTCTCCTACACGTTCGGCTACAGTAAGCCCGATTTCGCGCAGCATTATTTGCCCAGCGATAAGATAACACTCAACGGAAAGCATGCAAACGACAAAGAGTGCGCGATGCTTAAAACGAATCTTAATGTCGAACGCATGGTCAAGGAGCTGAACCTCGAAACGAATGTAGAATGCTGTTGCTCGACGAATGTTGGAAAGTAATAGCAAAGCAGATGTTGTTTGTGTACTGTAATCGTTTCTATAACGGAATGTAAATCCTCGCTTCTGTTGCAGCTACCTTTGCGGTTACATTTATGTGAAATCGCTCGATGTGAACCAGGACAGGACGCTGTTTGTGCATGTGCCTAAAGTGAACGAACCGTACACCTCGGAGCAGACGATGGCGACAATCTATAATGTGATAGGCAAATGCTTGGAGCAACTTGCCGCTGAACAGAAGCTGTCCTAAGATGCTGCTTACCCCCTAACTACCTCTAATGCGGATTAACTCTGTAGAGCTTCACCTCAATGACAATTATCATCGGTTTCTGTCTCTATAAAATCAAAAGGCCATATTTACACTACATTATACTGCGTTACGCGAGCGAATCGTACAGTATTGACTAATAAATATATTAAGTACTAATGGGAATTAATATATATCTTGTATAACTCAAACAGCTTTTTGGAATTCTTATCTTTGTGTTTGCATACAGCCATAGAGAAAAGGTAAGATAGGTAAGATAAAATACCGATAAGGTTTTATGACGATTGATGGTCTGGCAATTTGTATAAAAGTGCGTGAAGTTGTAAATCTATTAAAATTCAACGTGTGCGATATTAACGTTATAATCTGATGTGTATTTTAACTATTTAAAGGGCACAGTACACATTGTTATGTGTCTTCCTATATCCGGCCAATATTTAGCATTTCCTAATTATTTTAAGCAACATACTGAGGAAACATTTTGTGCATTTAAAAAGTCAGTAACGGTCCGTTCAAATCATTGCCTTGAATTATCCTGTCAACACATTTGCTGCACACTGGGAGTTTCATATCTGTGTTTTATCCTAAAAAAAAGACAAATTTAATCAATGATTCGATGTTATTTCTATTTAAAAATTTATCAAATACGTTTTAAACCAATTTAAGCTGGTTTCTCTCTTTGAAACAGTGAAATAATAATATTCAAAGCACAATATGCCACCTTGCTGTCTTGCTCGATGACCGCCGGCTGCTAAATGTCGTGTGTGTTCACTTCGAGGAACAAAAAAAAACACCGATACATCATCGTAACATTGTTGTTCTCTGTGCCCTGCAGGAGTATAGTCAAATAAATATCGCCCAGGAAAGTACGATAAGTTGTAGAGTAACATGCACGCTCTCGATCCCGAAACGGCAAGAATTGTTGGCTTACCGACGGAAAACGACGAACGGAAGGAGGATGAAATCGAACCGGCACTAAGATTTGGCTTTCGGCTCGTCTGCTCGACGGCCCTGTATCCGCTGGAGTATGCCAAAACGCTCATCCAGGTACGTGGTGCGCGCCGGACCGTGGCTAATCCTCCGCCGCTAACCAGCTAAATCCTTATCGCAATCCGCATGTCTTATCGCCTTCCCGCAGCTCGGTTACGAACCGATCGCACCACGCCCCGGTAGGACGCTCTTTGGTGCGAAGCGTTTGATGCTGCCGAACATTTTCCAATACGGTACGTGTGTTTCGTTCAACCGGTCCCTAGTCCACGGGGATCGCCTGAGCTGGGAAGGCTTTTTCATGTATACTTTTCTCTACCTTCGCCAGCTTCGTACATCAAGAGCGTGGATGGATTTTTCGGATGCTTCCGCGGGCTAAGCGCCCGACTGCTGGGCAATGTGCTCAGCTCGTACTACAGCGAAAAGATGGCCGTGGTGGTGATTGGCAAAGCACCGAACCGTTTCGATGACTTCGATTGGTTCGAGGGGACGGTCGAAGACTGGGAGAAGTTCTTGGCCACCAAGGACGGCAAAGTCCAGACACGGCCGGCTGGCCTGATGCGCAAAGCGGTAACGCACGTTTGCGGCATACTCATCTCCCATCCATTCCACGTGGTGTCCATCCGGATGATGGCGCAGTTCATTGGCCGGGAGCACATGTACGATGGGTTGTTCGGTTCGATCAAGGAAATCTGGGCGCACGAAGGTATTGGCGGGTTCTTTTCGGGGCTTATTCCCCGCATGGTTATGGAATTGTCGTGCATGGCATTAACCAGCTCGATCACCTACCTGTTCGCCAAGTATTCCGGGGCGAACAAAACAACCTGTGGCCACGTGAACACTATCGCTCACTTTTCGGTTACAAGCGTTTTCTACCCGTACCATGTCGTGTCGACCTGCATGGCCGTCCAGGGATCCAGGTAACAACTGACGCTCTTGCTGGATGCCATCGTTATAATGTGTTAACCGTTAATTGTAACTTTTTTTTTTTAATGCAGATTGAAGGCCGGTAACCCGCCCATGATGGATCATTACATTAACTGGCGCGATTGCTACGCCCGGCTGCTGCTGGATAGACAGCACAAGCGTGGATCGTCGTTCTTCTTCCGGTAAGTGGCC